>JADRCH010000111.1:1474452-1493177 GCA_019843965.1 Rhynchomys soricoides
CACACACACACACACACTTGCACATGCACACACACACACTTGCACATGCACACACACACACTTGCCCACACACACACTTGCACATGCACACACACACACACTTGCACATGCACACACACACTTGCACATGCACACACACACACGCACATGCACACACACACACTTGCACATGCACACACACACTTGCACACACACACACTTGCACATGCACACACACTTGCACACACACACACACTTGCACACGCACACACACACACACTTGCACATGCACACACACACACACACACATATAAGCATTACATACACATATCCAATAATCATGTATGCAAGAAGAAAATCAACTCACTGACTATAAGATATTTCAAAAAATGCCCAATTTTGATATTCAGTGCCATTAAAACTTAGGTGCATGCAGTCGAGGCATTTTGTATCTATGGTAACCAGATCAACAATGTATTGTGGCGTTTTTCTGTCCTTAGTCTTGGCGCTCTGTTAGCTGCACTCCTGACTCATCCTTATAGTCCCTCTGAGGAGTGAGTATGGACCGTGCTATGGAGATTAGGAAAAGCAAGCACCAGAGCGGTTATGTCTTAGCCACGATTAACTGTTGAAGCCATTTCAGTTGCGGGGTAGTTAAGAGAGTTAAGAAACACCACAGATGTCAGCTGCTTTGGTGAGGGACAAACCTAGCACGATCTTAGAAGGGCAGGTCACTGGATCAGGAGGCCTATGCTCTGTTTGTCTGGTTTTCAGTTTTATCTTGATTTTAATTTGCTCATCCACAAAATGGAGAGACTATCTATGTGTTCCACCTCACCAAGTAGAATATACTAGACACTTAAAAGATAAACTACATGATTATTGCTATGATGCATAAACTAAACTCAATTTTGTGTGCGAACTCAGTGTTGTGGTATTTGTGTTAATGAAGCACAGATGTAGAAAGTGAGTGACACGCTGTGGCCAGGAGCCCTTTTGGAAGAAGCCACTTTAGATAGGAACATTAATTTACATATTTATGATGGATTTGCCCTGTGAGCCATGCAATGCAACCAGCGTAATGAGGGCTTCCCAGGTTTTCCCCTTAACTTCTCTGAGTGTAACTTTATCATTTGTGCTCCAGATTTACTGAAATACCTTGTTTTGGGAATGTTATTTATTAGGAGAAAATTTCCAACTCATTTAAATTAATTTCTAAATGTCATTTATTTATCAAAGAAAGAAAGCAAAAAAAAAAAAAAAAAGCCCAAAATAAAATAAAAAATCAGAGGTGTATTAAATCTTTAAAGGATCAATCATCAAATTTCCCTTTATTTTTATTTTATCTGTTTGACTGTTTTGCCTTCATGCATATCTGTGTATCATGTTCATGACTGGTGCCTCAAGGGGCCAGAAGAGAGCACTGGATTCCATGGAACTGAAGTTACAGAGGGTTGTCATGTTTTTGAATGGATCGAGGCTGGCTTCGAACTCATGGAGATCCACCTGCCTCTCCCTCCCGAGTGCTGGGATTTAAGGCATGCATCACCATTGCCCCGCCTTGGAGATATATCTATATATCTATATATCTATATGTCTATATGTCTATATGTCTATATGTCTATATATCTATATATCTATATATCTATATCTATATCTATATCTACCTATCTATCTATCTATCTATCAAAGGGTTACACTTTACTTTCCTGCAGACTATTGCTCTTGACTTTGAGATGACTATTTTAAGGTTCTTACATGGCAGCAGACCTCACAGTTGGCTTCTACTCCTTTATAATTTCTTTTACATACAGGGCCAAATTTATTTTCAAATTATGATAGCTACAAAACAACTGAGAGCTGAACATTAAAGGGAGCATTCAAATAACTTCACTCATAGGCTGGAGTCTGCAGTCTATAATAGAAGCTTGTGTTTCTGTTTTGTAGGAGCATGGGACTCTGGAAGTTTAGAATATCTCCAGTGACACAAATAGCTGTTACTGAAATTTCTCGTCATAGGTAAACATTGCTTATTCTACAATAAACTTGGCCTTTTGTTTTTTTCAATAGTGATGGGGTCTCCAAGGTTCTCATCTCACCCTCTCAAAGTGCTTTGTCTTCTAGATTTTTCTCAGACATATGAGACTCTATGTAATAGGATGGTAAACAGTGTGGTAGTTACCTGTGTGGGTCTCTGAATATTTGTGAATTCATCCGATATCTTAACTGCCTTGTAATATATCAGAGAGATTCTTACTCTCTCATCACTTTTCAGAATCTAGCACAGTATAAGGCACACAGTAATCATTCCATGAACACACAGTTAATCAACATTACCTGGAAAACTCTTATGGTCTGTATTCTGTTTCTAATTATCTACATGGTATGTAATCTGGGGCCACATGCTCATAGCTGCTAATTTGATCAGCCTGTTTGAAACCTTAACTACTTACAGAATCTCTGCTCAATCTTTTAATTTCTGTAAAGCAAAGCCAGACCTTTGTTTGTTTGTTTGTTTGTTTGTTTATAACCTGGTTTGTTCAGGTCACTTTTGCACTTGAACTAATTTAGGCTTCCTGGGTATCCCTCACACTGAGAGGATTCTTTTATTCTCCACCTCATTAGAGATGGGAGAGAGGCTAAAGGTTTCCAGTTTGGCCCTTTCTAGGGCATTACAGGAAAATAGATCCTTTGTAGTCAAGTGACTTGGCCAAGGCTATGTGTTAATCCATTTGGTATCACATTTTGAGTCCCTGTCTTGTTCCTGACAGAGTATTAAGGGGGAAACACACTTATTTCCTAGTTCCCAGCCATGGACCTCACTTCAGTTCCTTAACTTGACTGTTGCAACTTAGTGTGGTGGTGCCTTCCTCTCCTGTTCCTCTTCCCCAATATTCAGTGATGAAATCACATGTCTAAAACTTCTGCTGGACCTACTTCAGTGTCTACTTCCAACTTTATTTTGTAATTATATAGCATTTAGTGGTGAATACTTTGATCTTAGGTAAGTTAAAGGTGTTTTAAACACCTTGCTTTCAGAAGGTTTTAAATACGTCACACTCAGTACTTATGAAGAATAAGGAACTTTTGGTATTACAGAGACAAATGGGATTTTGAAACCCATCTCTATCTGTGGCTGAGTGTGTGATATTATAATCTTTATGTTGCTGAAGGACATCTCAATCAAGCCAGGATGGGCATTTGTCATTCAGCAGCAGCTCTCAGCTTAGACTTGTGCTGGAAGAAGATAAAAAAAAGCTCTGGCTAGAACAAGACATAAAACTATACTCAGATAAAACCTTCCAATGATTTTTAATAAAGATAGCTTCTGGACTAAAGATTATGAGTAAACATTTTTGGTCAGAATCAATTTTTATGTAGAAAATAGGTTGATCCTGTAGGAACTTGAATCTATTCAGAAGTAATAGATGACAACTCAGGAAGATTGGACAGATATAACCTGTGCTTCTTGTGGGTGTTTTCTTCCCTATGGATGATGGCAAAGCTGTGGATAGTGTCAGAGACAATGCCTAGATTTGGGAAAGAAAAAATCTGGGGCTGGAGAAGATGAGATGTGTTGTTCACACGCCTAAAAATCAGTCATAGGCAAATGTAGTTGGTGACAAGATGTGTTGTTCACACGCCTAAAAATCAGTCATAGGCAAATGTAGATGGTGACAAGATGATCTGGCTTTCTGTCTCATCCTTTCCCCATTTTATTGGTGACAAGATCTGACCCTTGACAACACTGAGAAGTCATTTGTCAATAGATGTAAGCAGGCTCCTTCTCAAAAGGAGGTACAAATGGCCAAAGTGTATGTAAAAAGGGGGAGAAAATATCACAAGTAATCAGAGATCAAAACTGTAGTGACATATTATCTATATCAGCAAGAATGATTATTCTAAAACAGATAAGAGATAACAAGTGCTAGCCAAGAGACAGAGAAGAGACCCTCTGCATACTTGTTAGTGAGAATGAAAATTAGTACAGCCATTGTGAAGAACACTATGAAAGGTCTTAAAATTTTTAAAGTGGAATTACCATTTGATCTAGTTATCTCATTATTAGGTATAGATTCAAAGAAATTAAGCCAGCATGTCAAAGAGATTTCTGCACTAAGTCACAATAGCAAAGAAATAAAAAACAGTATATGTGCCCATCAACTGAAAAATGAGTACAGTGAATGTTGTACATGTATACAATAAAATACTATATCACAAAAGGATGAAATCCTGCCATTTGCAGCAACACAAACAGATCTGGAGATCATTAGTTTCTCTAAAAGAATCCAGATACAAGAGAAAAGCACTGCAAAACCTAACTTATATGTGGGATCCAGAAAACTTGATGTCTTTGAAACTGAGTATAAAATGGTGGTTATCTGGGGCTCATAAGAACAGGAGTAAAGTAACTCCATCAATGGCTACTAGGTTATACTTAGTAGAAACAATAAGTTCTAGTTTTCTAGATCTTAAAAACATTTGTGAGTGTGTGTGTGTGTGTGTGTGTGTGTGTGTGTAGCCTATATATACAATGGGATTTTATCAGCCATAATGAAGAGTGAAATCATTTTGTCTTCTGGAAAATTGATGCAATTGGAGATAATCATCATATTGTAAAATCAAAATATCATAAAATTAAGTAAAAGAAGCCAAGCTTAGAAAGCCTAGTAGTGTATATTTTTCTTGTTTGTGTGTCTTATATATGACTTTATATGGTGTTAAGGGGTGAGTTAGATAAACAGGTCCATTCAGCTTGACATCATTTGACTTGAGAAGAGTATGTAAGATGACCTGGATGTGGACAACCTTAGGATTTAGAAATTTTTTTATCAGGCTCCTAAAAGTAAAGCTTTGGTACTTCGGAATGTCTGATTCCAGCTTTCTTCTTCTCCCTCTTATCACTGCCTGGTCTCTGTGCCCACCTCCTCATCCTGGTGCCAGAAAGCACAAGAAAAACCTACAGGGGCAACAACATCAGATTCAGCTTTTATTTGGTTGCTTTGACTCCCACCTTCCTTTCCAGATCACTCCTCCCTCACCCACACATCAGAAACCATTCAAGGTGTCTCCTGACTCCACTTAACCCCATCATTCCCACTGATTTTTCTAGTAACTTTTTCCATATGGTTATGTCCTTGCCTCACAAATGAGGTGATTCCCCCCCCCTTCATTAAAAATGGTCTGATTGGGGTCTTAGGAAAAACCATTGACTTGAATGTGTGACAGATGCATCGAAAGATGCCAAGCCATGCTTCATTATGTTGGTGATTAGGGAATAGATAGGTGGAGAAGATATAACAGCAGGATTGGCAGTGGTGTGCTGTGTCAGGGAGCTAGAGGACAAGATTCTGGGAGCAATAAACGTAACCAGGCAATCAAGACCTGGAGATGGAGTCTGTGTTGATTCCCATTTCATGTGCTCTTCATCTTGTCACTCTAGCCTGGCCTCCCTTCCACATGGTGACATTAGCATTGCCTCCCTTCAACATGGTGACATTAGGATCCTTTATTTTGCCTGTTCCAGGCCAGTTTTCTTCAGCTGTTCCTAAAACTTACTAAAATGCCAGATGTCATGTTGGAAACCTGAAAGAAAGTTGTAAATCACAAAAACAAACCACAAAGAATAAATTTCCCGAGTATGTGCTTTGGAGCTTCCCAGCCTCAAGTCTCCCTTTGTTCACTCCTCTCCCAAGCTCCCTGTGTCTCCTCATCCCATTCTTTTATAGCCAGGTATGGGGGCAACTGGGCACTTTCTCACTTCTGCTTTGATTGCTCACTTTGCAGATTCCGAGCAGAGCACTGGGTCAGACTCTGAAGTGCTCACCGAGCGGACCTCCTGCTCCTTCAGCACTCACACTGACCTGGCATCTGGTGCTGCAGGCCCCGTGCCTGCTGCCATGTCTTCCATGGAAGAGATTCAGGTGGAGTTACAATGTGCTGACCTTTGGAAGAGGTTCCATGATATCGGAACAGAGATGATTATCACCAAAGCAGGCAGGTAAGGATGTCCGATTGAGTGACCAAACTCAAAAGACACTACAGAAGTGGGCCCCATTACTTCCATCACAATTTACCTGTGGTAAAAATCAGTGAAGCTCAAGCATCTTGAACTTGCTGATGTGGTCTTTCAGTGTGTGCTATTATTTTTCTATTTTCCTCTAAGCGTTTAAATCCAGTATCATGTCTACTCTTACAAGCATCTTCCATCTTCCAACAGACTTTGTCATCAAGTTCTTGATGCACAATAGTTAAAAGTTAGGTCCAAAGCAAATGCTTACTCCCGAGAGCAAAATTTTAAAGAAACCTTTTCTACAAACAACAGCTTACATATTCCAAGACTAAAAAAATATATGCCTGTATAAAAATGAGGCTGGGTGTACCCATGAAGCCAGGCTTATCACTTTGTAGTGTTTTGTTGTTGAAATTAGTATATAAAATTCATGATGATTAAGAGAGTCACTTTACCCAATGAGTTACCCAAGATAATTAAAGTTTGGAAACTACCGTCTCTCTCTTAAGAGGCATCTTTGATAAAACTATAACATAACTAGCATCCTTCAGTTTTCTATTGCTATGTATCTATTTTGTGCTGGACACTGAACACAAACATTGTACTTAAACTTCAAAAGCATCCTATAGAGTTGAGATATGATATTCCATATGGAGTTGAAGAAAGAGACTATGCCACTTGATGCAGGCAAGGACTATTAAGTAGTTTGGCTCCAAAATTTACACATATGGGTGGCTCTAAAATAATGATTATTTATTGATCTACCCCATTAATATTTGTAGTTCTTGCCCCTGACTCAAAATGTAATGATTTTGATGAAATTGAATTTGGATTAAGCTTTCAAGTATATATAGAAATAGATAATAAAATTAAGCACGACTATACTAGTTTTATATTCTTAAGGCATATCTATCCTTATCTCCACCTCCATAACCTATATTTATACCTTGCTCTCTCTCTCTCTAATCTATATTTAGATCTATATCTATGTCTTGGGAATGAAGGCTCCACCTCATTGCTTGCACACTATTTTTAAGGCAACACTCATTAGGTTTTTCATCTCCATGGATACAGAGAAACCAACAAATTCAATGAAACATCTGAAAACCACAGATTAAGTGAACCCAAATTCATGCTTGTTTTGTTTCCCTGATGGTATCCTCCTTTCTCGTTGGCTCTTAGCAGTGATGGAAATGCTTTTTGTGTAGAGCAACTTTGAAGGAGAATTATCTTCAATGCTATCTCTTATTAGTTGGATTTTATTCTTCTCCTCTTTTACATTTTATGGTGTTGAAAGTTGAAGGAAAACAAGGCAATTTAAAAAATTGGCTTTTGGTAGAGAGGCTGAACAGAGAGGCAAAGTATTACAACTGCTTTTTGCCTATGATGTTTTTCCGTTTGGGTTTTCTGTGGTCATTGGGTCTATGATTGCCACACAGTCTTGTTCCTGATACCACCCCCCACATAACCCCACTTTGAGTTCAGAACATTGGCATACCCCCAACCTCTCACTGTTTAATTTTGGGATTTCTATGCATTTCTATGTTTTCACAAGACCTTCTTGACTGTAGACAATAACAATATACTCCCTAGCACCTTCTTCTTTAGTCAAAATGAAGATTCATTTTTCCAAGGTATGATGGGTAGGTAGAATTATATGTCCTATTACAATTAGGGAAATCTTATTTTCCACTTGTATCTTCTTATACACCAAGCTGTCCTCCTGCCAATTTGTAGTGATTGCAGTGTACAGAGCCCTTAGTTTGGGGAATACCAACCAATCCGTGCAATCAGCACCATGGACAGAGGTGCATGTTGGGATTAATGGATTTAGAAGACAGAAAAGTTGATCTAAATTTAACCAAAAAAATTAATACCAAACACAACTCATTTTATGATATATGGAAGATAATTTATTTTTCGTCTAGTTATGAGTTATCTTTGTATAAAGTACTAGCATAGTAGCACAAAGAACAGGCAGTATCTGGAGAGTTCAGAAAATTCACACAGAATTTTAAAGCAGGTGGTCAGTTCAGGGATAATCTAGTGCCTTTGCTTTGTGTTATGGATAAGAATGGAATGATTTTTTTCCAAAATAAATTAGAATTTGACTAATATAACTGTTCCAGTGAAAATAATCAAATTAAATATATCAATTGACCTTTCTTTGAAGTTATTAAGACAAAACCAAATCTATTTCTTTGGATGTAGCACAGCCTCTGTAGGTGGCCAAGAGGAGGGACATCTCTCCTCCATTTGTAAGTGAGAGGGTTTTCTCTATGTCTCTCACCAGATGCCTCCTGGTAATTAAAACATAAAGGAGGATTGTAATTCATTGCTGTTAAGAAGGCAATTACTGATCTGTGTTTAAAAGTATAGACTAAAGGTCTCAGATGTTTGGAAAAATTAAAGTAGATCAAAGTGTGAATGTTATTAAATGTAGCAAATCATCACATTTTATTGGGAAGACTCAAATTCAAGGCCTCCTAGTTAAAGTGGTGAGGATGGGATGAGAAAATATAAAACTGGAAAATAATAAAGTGTGAAAGGAGGAACGGCTGTGCATTTGACGCAACTATTTCAGAACTCACCACAATTTCTATCAAAGGAGGAACGGCTATGCATTTGACGCAACTATTTCAGAATTCACCACAATTTCTATCAAAGGTTTGTTGTTTCTCCAATGTGCTTCTCATGGAACAGATTTGCTGCAAGAAAGATACTTGCTTTATGGGTTACCTTTCCTGGAGTGAATGTAAGGTTTGTACAGAAAGCCTTGCACATATTTGCAAGATGGCTGTCTAAGGTCAGGGCATGGTCTATGGCCGTGAAATGGAGCAAAGCCAATTAGGCCATATGTGGATCAAGCTTGTGACCTTGACCTCATTAGCACCGTGGTCGGCTTGACTCTATTAACTAGCCCCAGATGGTTAAGCTTAATGTAGCATTCTGTGTACAAGTACCCTAGAGCACACTCACGACAACCCACATTTTTGACCGGAGCACTTTTTAAATGTCTGGTTTGATGCAAACAAGCTTGGTGTCTTTCCTTTCTTCTTGGAGTTTGTGAGGAGAACGGCAAACTTTATTCTAGGCTACTTGAAATTCAATACCTCTTTTGGGCTGTGCCCTCTCCTCCCTTCAGTTATGAGAGAAGCTGTAAAGTGCCACATCCTGACCTCACTTGTTTTGGCAAGTTTAACAAGCCATTGTGGTGGAAGCAAGGTATTGCCCAGAGGCCAGTAGACTTCATTTGGTATTTGCTCCTTATTCCACAGGGTCCTTCCTCTGACACACACGTTGACAGCCTGAGAAATCGCAGAAATTTTTGCTCAGTTTTATGCACTGAAAAAAAAAAGAAAGAAAGAAAACCTTTGGTGGCCCTTTGTTTGGAAACTAGTGGCACATTCATTTTGTTTTATTATTTTTCTTGAGAAATTAATTTTCAGTAATAATTTTCAAAGAAACTCAATAAATATTTTGTGCATAATACTAAAAAGTTAATTAACTTTTAGTTAACTTTAAAGTATAAAACAGAGTCAGGCATGAACTGTTTATGAATCAAGAGGTAGGTTAAATTTAAGCTAAGAAGAGATGCTATTTCAGCAATGTGAGTTTCCATCATTGTTTGCAGTGATCATTTACAGTGGAATGATACTGAGTCAGCTCAGGGAATTAATGGATACTGGATTTTGATGTGCTTAAAATATCCAATGAGAAGACACTCTAATCTCCTACTCAAGTTTACTTTCCTCCTCTCCTTGCTCATGACCTTATTCATCTTCACAGGAGAATGTTTCCCGCCATGAGAGTGAAAATCACTGGCTTGGATCCACATCAGCAATACTATATAGCAATGGACATTGTGCCTGTGGACAATAAAAGATACAGGTAAGGACTCTGGAACTGTGGAAGTCAACAATATCTCAAGGGAGTTCTTTAGACGTGTTAGGTGAATAAGGGCAGAGGATATGCCAATGGTCTGTATGGTAGAGTCCCAGGCAGGAAACAGTAAAGGTAGAAAACCAGGGCTCAGTAATTGTGTTCTCAGCTCCTTCCCATGTCTCTGGACAGAATGGGATTTTATAATGTCTCCAACAAGAGCAAACAGTAAGCGGCTCTTTCTTAAATATGAAATTAACTGATGTCATGTTAAAGATGAATGATCTGTCTTGTGAAATGATAATTGAGTTGAAATTTAATTTTTTTGAGAAGGAAGTAGACCAGTGTGATATTTTTCAGTTGAGCATCTGATATACAACTCTTGAAAAGATGGATAGGAACAAATAGGTGAATTGGAAAGATCGTAAGAAGAGAATCTTATCAGGGGAACAACTGTCCTTAATATGGGTGTGGATGAGTCTGATAAATAACTTTATCTCAAATTTATCTCAGTGCATCCTTCAAGTCTCTTTGATACAAAGAATATATAATAGCATATATATTGCTATTATGAAACAATGATGACTTGCTCAGTGTCTTGACACCACAGTCAAATCAGTGGTGTATTTAAAAAATGTCTAACTGATGAGAGCTTTGCTCACAGCCTGTGAACTTGGAGGTGGAATATGGATGGGGAAGAACTATGATAGCATAGCATGGAGAGAGAGAACTAGCTAAGAGAAGTATGATCTTAGGAGGGTTCAGGAGAGAAAGTGCTTCTAGTAAGTTGAAGAGAATCTCGGAAGCTTTATAGTTCAGGCTGAATGCCTCTGCTTGCCAGAGTTCAGAGCCTGTGTAGTCCTTTAGAACTGAAACATAAGGAGCTGCCAGATATATAGGATGGGTCTTGAGGACCACAGGAAAATTAGCGAGTTCTGGAAAGGGGAATTTGCTACCATCAATAGCTCATGTACAGGGGCATTGTGGGAAAATTGTGTGAACAATGAAAGCTTTCCAAAGCAGGTTTGTTAAAATGAACACTAGGAATATTTGCCAGTGGTTTTGAGAGTGGTTGCACTGATGCAGGAAGCCTTCCATTCATGTAGAAGTGCCTTGTAGAATTCAGATGGCTCGCAAAGAAACAGTTAACGAGTGAGGCTTGGAGAGCCCCTGAGCATGGCTCCTTTCCTAGGACAATATGGAAGATGTTTTTAATAAGGAACAAAATACTGATCAAGTGGCTGAGGGTGATATGGTTTGCATTTGAAATGTGAAAGGTTGCAGTAAAATACCTTTTCTTTAGCTAGACACATGGATTCAGGGTGCCTGTGTGCACATAGGGATGCATAGCACAGAGAGCAACTCTGAGAATGTTTTCTTCATGAGAGCGGCGGCTGTGATCATTCACCATGACAGCTCCGTCAGCCCCATCCCATCCTATTGGCCACTGTCATCTCAGTTTAGTTCCCTCCCCGGGTCGTCTACCTTTCTGTTTTTCTCATTTATACTCTCCTTGTCACTCCCCTCATTTGGTTTCACTGTCGACTCTCCATCGTTCCTTGTCCCTTTATTTGTTTCTTGGGCCTCGATTCTTCTGAACTTCTGTCTCTAAATTCTCTCCCCTCCTTGTGTGTCCCAGATATGTGTATCATAGCTCCAAGTGGATGGTGGCTGGCAACGCTGACTCCCCTGTGCCTCCGAGAGTTTATATACACCCGGATTCCCTAGCTTCTGGAGACACCTGGATGAGACAGGTGGTTAGTTTTGACAAACTCAAGCTGACGAATAATGAACTGGATGATCAAGGACATGTGAGTTAAAGAACCTCACTCACCCCCTCATCTCTCACCTCCACATCCCTCACCCCTGCAACCCTCACCCCTGCATTCCTCACTCCTGCCACCCTCACCCCTGCAACCCTCCCCGCCACATCCCTCACCCCTGCAACCCTCACCCCTGCAACCCTCACCACCTCATCCCTCTTTCCCCTTTTGCTTTAGAGCTGATTAGCCCCAGGCTCTTTCAAATAGGTAAAAGAAGAATCTGTCTGCCATTTCAAGTAACTAAGCATACATGATTTTTTTCACTTAAATTTCATTTATTACAAATCTAACGTTTAGGAAACATCTGCTATGCATCAGCTTGTATTTGTCAGACCAAGTACTTTTTGCTCCAGGGACTCACAGTCCGGTCAAGGAGGTAAGACAGAAACACAGGGCAGATTAAACACTGGCAAAAGAAACCACGGCCTTAAGTAAATAACTCCTCACAGTGCAATCCCAAAGAGTGATAGTCTTGGATGATTGGTTAAGAAAGTTGCGATTTTACAAACGAAGTCTTAAGCTGTTCTGGCATAATTGAAACAACTGAGATTATTAATTTATCTCTTTCAATAAAACATGCACTGAGTTTTCAATCAAGGCCAACATCAGTCCTGGTTACTGTTGCTATTTTCTTCAATTTTGTTCTGAGTTGGTAAGATATCACAGATATGTCACCTGCACTTCTGTGATGTAAAAGAATGTCCACAAATTCAATGAGTGCGAATAACTGTGTAGAGAATTTAAAGGCAGCATGAACACCTGCTGAAAACTTGAAGGCAGAGAGAAAGAAGACACAGGGCAAAGGTTGAGAACTCTCAGTGCAGTGTAGCTTAACATGAGAATGGGTGGTCAGAATTTTTCCAGTTAAGCAAATGAACCACATCTAACATCCGCAGTGGGTGTGGCCTAACATGTTTCCACGGTTCTCACGATAAGTGACTGTACTCATTTCTAGGTCCTGGGGCTTCCCACCCTTAACCCGTCCTAGTCCCGGAACGCTTCTGTTTTGTGATTTCTTTTGCATGAGAGTTTGAAAAGATGCAGGAACCTTAAAGTCACATCGCATAAACTTCCTCTTCGCATTTCAGATCATCCTGCACTCCATGCATAAATACCAACCTCGAGTCCACGTGATCCGCAAAGACTTCAGCAGTGATCTTTCACCCACCAAACCTGTGCCTGTGGGAGACGGGGTGAAAACATTCAACTTTCCTGAGACCGTGTTTACCACAGTCACAGCCTATCAGAACCAGCAGGTAAGAGGCTGCTGTGGTCAGCCTGGTGCCTCACAGCTTTTAGAGAAGCTTTATCTTGTTTTCGGTGAGGAATGCTTAGTTCTTCTCAATGACAGAAAAGTCAGAACTAGAGACACTAGTCTTGTTTTGTTTTGTTTTTTTAAAATTTTCTCTTATACATTACACCCAAACTGCAACCAATTTCCCTACCCCACCCCTTTTATTCTCTTCCAGATCCACTCCTCCTCTGTTTCCCTTAAAAAAAAAAATAAAAGAGCAGGCTTCCCAGGTGTATGAGCTGAACTTGTCATAACAAGTTAAAATAAAACCGCACAAACCCTTATATTTAGGCTGGATGAAGAAATCCAGTAGGAAGAAAAAGCTCCCAAGAGCAGGCAAAAGAAAGGTACCTCTCACCTCCACTGCTGGGAGTCCCAGAAGTACACCAAGGTACACAGCCATAACTTACCTGCAGAGGACCTAGCTCAGATTCATACAGGGTCCACAATTGTTGCGTCAGTCTCTGTGAGCCCCTTTAAGGTCTTAGGTGATTCTGTGGGCCATGTTCTCATGGGAGAGACACCAGTCTTGCAGCACACATGAAACATTGGTGATGACAGTGTGGTGATGGCCAGTGACAGCTGACATGGTCTACATTTAGCTCAGGACAAGCTCCTTCATTAAGAACATCTAGCTCCTATGTTGTCTTTATGTCTCCCCGCATTTGTGACTTTTTCCACATCCCGACAATTCTCCTTGTGCAAGTTTGACTCTTGTTTTTTCTTGTATCTGAAGATTTCTGTGTATATCTCTCTTCCATGTGATCTCAAAGCCACCAGGCCTCTAAACTATAAGGTTCCAGACTGTGCACTTTCATGCAATCAATAGCCACAAAAGGGATTTTTGACATATTGTTTCTGCATATACACATTGATTCACTAAGTAGGTACTAGGAAGTTATTAGGTTATAATTTTTGTAGAGAAATAGAGCTGGCTTATGGAACAGTTAAGATGACTGTTTTTCTTGCCAAGAGCTTTAATTAGGAGAAAACCTAAATACACAATGACAACAGAATGCAATAATCCAACAACAAACACAGGGGCAGAGAACTTCTTGGTTTGAGAATGAGAAAGCTTTCCTGGAAGTGTTGGTCCATTTTCTGAGATAGTCACACACATAGGAACCATCCAGACTCACAGAGAAGATAGGTGGATAGGAGACAGACAGAGGCAGTGGCAGGGCATTACTGTCTTATTATAAACATGACTCAATTTGGCTTTTTGAAGAGGGTGGGTGGATGAATTTATAAGCGATCTTACTTTATGAAGGTGTCTAAAATGTACATCAAGCCATTTTTATATAATATTTTATACGGTCAAATTGTCCGATTAGTAAAATACTTTTAGTGAATGGATCCTTTGCTGAAAGAAGGTTCAGTTTATTAAGCCCACATATTAGCATCCTTTCACTTGGGGTTGACTGGAAGCAAAAAGAACTTACAATGCCACTGCAGTTGATGCCCTTTGAACTAGATGCTCTATTTTGCACTAAAAGCAATTGAGAAAAACATTTGATAATTATCAAGTGCTTTCTTTGTACTAGCTAGGTGATGGTGGTAGGTTTTTGTAATCTATGTCTCATATGGGAAGGCTATCTCTAGCTTTCTTGGTCTGCTGGTAACATTCCTTACAGGTTCTTTACTCTGAGGAGATTAAACACTCTGCTGGACTTTCTTTTCCAACACAGTACAGTGTTCCTAAATTTGGACTTTCTTTGCAGATGCCATGTTTTACCTAAGGTAGGGGAAAAACCTGAGTTTGCTTTGGGCACTGTTTAAATTACTGAATACTTTCAAACTTCTTGCATGGGAAGGTTGCAGAGGCCAGAGTGGGCTGCACAGAAAGCTTCAGCAAAGTTTTCAAATTTTGATACAAGATATAGCAACAATATGCACATGGCTTTTGGAACAACTGGGACCTGAGGTTCATTGTATTTCCTAAGAGAGGCACTATGAATGCAATTACTGTTTTTATTAGTAGTTTTTTCTTCTTCTGAAGGTAACACTGTGTTAATGAGCATTTGAACTTCAGGACATATGTGGTAGAAGAACACAGAATACTGAACAATGAATATAGAACTCTTTTATCCAGGTTGAATTTAGAGGCCATGAAAGCAGTTACTGTAACCCACCCGGAAGCCAAAAGCTTCCATTTACTTTGACAGTGAAGGGGATTCAACACAGGTACCTGATATCTCTCTCATTACTCCATTTTCTCTGGTAGAAGTGTCCACTGTCTGAGTACATTTCACTCAGATATATGTTCTGTCTGCAGGTGGGCTGGGCTGGAACAAGTGGCATGGTTAAGAGTGCGAGATTCCATAGCAAGTACACCTGTTTAACTACACTGGTGAACTGTGTGACCTTGAACAGGTTTCTCAGCTCCTTTTAATTTGTGCCTACTGCATCCACAGATATGCCTGCCTCATGGACTAGTGTGGGGTAGGTAGGGAGTGTATATGAATCAGCCAACACTACCATATGGCTGTGTGTAGGAAGAAATGGAGAAAAGTGGGGGATAGAGGCAATTTTAAAGAATAAATTGCTCATTAGGGAAAAGTAGATTGTTGGGAATTGGATGAGGTACATTTGCTTGTGAAGGGATTACTGTGAATAGGTTACTACTTTGATCTCTGTCTTCCTGCAAAGTTGATGAATTCATGATGTGATGATGATCCTAATGGATGGGTCGCAGTCGGTTCTGCTTGTTTTGAGATTGCGGTAACAGCTTTTGCCTATTTAACAAGTCCCTAGCCACTGCATAAATCAACCAGCACGATTGTTTAATACTCCCTTTGGCTGTGTAGATGTGATTTAATATAATACAGCACCTTCTAATAAAACAAAGCAACCTTAGGTTTTTCCCACTGGGCATCATGAAGTTTGCATCCTATAGGTCAGGGCCAGTTGGTTACATAGGAGTAATTTTCAGGCATTTCCTGAATATTCTGGGGAGCAGAATTTTTTTGTTTTTTTTCGGTAAGGTGTATCTTTTCATATTTGATGATACTTTTTGAGAACAATTAAGCAGTGCATGTGATGTGGTAGAAATTGCCAATTGGAAGTTTAGAGGTGTGAATGAGTTCTGAACTCTGCAGCTGGTGGACTGCCCTGCTTTGGTAAATCACTGTTCTGCAGTGCTCTTATTTGGAAACTGATGTTTGGGTCTGAATCACCGAGCATTCTGTAGTTCATTGAAAAAAAAAAAAACAATTATAGCTACAAACATTCACTTAGGCTGTTCCATTTTGGCCTATTTTTGATGCAAAATGTTATTTATTTTATAAAATATTGATACCAGTAGAATATAGGAATTAATTTTTACAGTTGGTAGAATAAAAGCTTGGGATATAAATGTTGATTCCTCAAATGTTGGAGGAGGGACTAGACCAGTGTATGAGATTCTAAAGCCTAGAAACCATGAATTAGGATGAAGGATGCTTCCATAATTTTAAAATATTTACATCTGATTGGTGGCATGACTTTGGACATGTGTTTTACCAGTGACTACATCTCTGAGCGCATTAGTTATCATGACTTTGCTATTGGTTTCTTTTTACACCCATGACCTTGCTTTTTTCATGATGAAGTGTGAATTAAACATTCTTATGTTCATGCAGTATTTATGTATTCTTCCACCTTTCCCTTCCTTCCTCATACTTGTCTTTCCAATCTGTAGACTCTTAGAGTTCCTAACACACTGAAGTAATTATTGCTAATATTTGCTCTCAGAATGCCAACTTGGCAGGTCTGTGAGAGAGAAAGTACACCATGCCCAGAATCTCATCACAGAGTACGTTGGTAGACTGGGAATGAAGGTAACTGAATACTCTATCCATTTTCCTGAAAGATGCTGATACCAGCACATGCCCGTGGAATTATCAGGATGTTTCCACTGTGGTCTTTGCCTTCTCTGAGGGCAAAGGCTGCTGAACGTTGATTTTCTTTCCCAAGCAGAGAACTAGATTACAAAATGACACAGCCATGCTCTCCCCACATAACAGCCTTATTCTTGGTGAAATTTTACTACACAGAGCAGAAAGGATGCCCAAAAGCTCTGCCAGATTTGTGGAAGCAAATCCAGCAGGACTCTGAGCCACTTCCTACATCCTACACTGCCTAGCCAGTTATTCTCTAATTTGCTATTAGACCAAGGCAGATTTTTCTAGCACATTAGTTCAAGTAGTTTTTTCGTTGTCCCCCCCCCTTTTAAAAGATATTTTATTTTTACTTTATGTAAAGTATGTAAAGCCACATTGGTGGCTTGACTGCATGTATAGTCTGTGTGAGGCTGTCAGGTGCCCTGGAACAGGAGTTACAGGCAGTTGTGAGCTGCCGTGTGGGTGCTGGGAAATGAACCCAGGTCTTCTGGAAGAGTAGCCAGTGCTCTTAACCACTGAACTCTCTCTCCAACCTTTTTTTCCCCCATTCTTGATTGAAAGTTTTCTAATTTATATGATTAAAATATAAATAAGAAGAGCCAAGCACTGCAATAAGGGGGTTGTTTAGCCTGGGTTCTATCTTATCATCCCCATCTTCAGGACTCATCTCCACTACAGCCTGTGCTACTCATGTCCAGACTATGGGTTGTGAGGTAGACTGAAATTAACCATCTTTGTGCTACAGGCAAACAAAAACAAACAACAAAAATGCAGAGGCAATGATCAAAATCTAACAGTGACAAGCCCACAATCACTCCATTTTGTTCCTGCCTCCAGTGCCTCTGAGTGAACAATATGAAGGTCAGGAATACTACTTTGATGGCCTTCATATTTTCCAAGTGTTCTCCTTATCACGGGGCAGTGTTTAAATAGGATTGCTCTTGAACAGTTCTAGGGCACAAGAAGTTACTGATTGATCTTATCTTAGCTGGAAAGACACTTACAATCTTTGTGATGCAGAAGCGAACACAAGCAGATCTGAGGGTCGGGTGGGGGCTTGGTGAAGAATTGCTCAACCTTGTCTTTGCTTTGGGTTTGGTGATTTTGGTTCCCAAATAATCATCTATTCATTCATTCTTTATTTAACCAAAACCCATTGGGTGCCAAATACATGACATTCTAGGCTCTACTTAATGAAACGGTACTTAAAACTGGCGTGAACCCTGTCTGTTACACAGAGGAAGAGACGGTAAATATGGAAATAGGAAACATAGTTGGATTAAGAAAAAAGGTGGTTAAGGACATTTTCAATTGAAGAGACCAACAGAGGCAGGGGAGCTGTCTCCTGTGCACAGACTGTTAGACTGAGATTTAGTATAAAGTCAGCTCTGTGAGGACCTCTCAAGGGAAGGGCTTGAAACACAGCTGCACAGACTGCAGTTCAGTTTGGCTGGAGCCTGTGGAATGTGCTAGCATTGGAGCATGGGTTGGGACCAGAGCCTGTTGCAAGGCTGATCAAAGAGGGTGTATTGAATTCTGTACAGGGGTAGTCATTGAAAACACTAGCACACTGTAGGAACGTGTAAATGCAAATCATGGAGTTGCTTAGACTGGATAGGAGGTAGAAAGAAGGAGATCAGTTCTAAGACCATTTAGTGTAGTTTAGTCAAGAACCTGGCCAGTGGCTGAGAGGTGAGAAGACATATTCGAGTCTCACTGGTAAAACAGTATGACTTGGAGTTGGAATTCTCTCAAATGTTCTCTCATTCCTCTCTCCATATTTTATACACACACACACACACATAAATATATATATATATATATATATATATATATATATATATATATATATA
>JADRCH010000111.1:1493187-1584264 GCA_019843965.1 Rhynchomys soricoides
ATATATATATATATATATATATATATATATATATATATATATATATAAATTTTGTGTAGCTGTTTTCCCTAAAAGGCCTTGACCTGTAATGAAGTAAGGGAGGGGAATAGATACCTTTGCATTTCTATTTTGATTTTATATCTCTTAGCATAACTTGATTTGATTTGGGTGCACAGGTTGGTTTTCTCTTCCCGCACTGGACCTTTGTATGGTGCACACACAGAGGTGAAAATGAGAGATTTATGTGTCCTTATGGCTGCTTGTGGGCTCTTCTATGTTCTCTGGGCTAGTTGTGGTGCTGTGAAGCATCTGTTGGGTCTGTTGTTGGGTCCCTGGTGTGATCATAGTGAGGAAGATGCTGAAGTGAGGCTTTGTTTTCTTGCCTCTTGGGTCTCCTTGTTGGCCCAGAATTCCTCCAGGTCTGATCCAAGTCCTCTATTTAGCTCCTGATGAGTCTATAGCATGTCTGTGTAATTGTTAGCAACCCCACATACATACATACATACATACATACATACATACATACATGCTGAGTCTTCTGACCATACCCTAGGTTTCAATTTAAATGGGAAGATGGCAAGACCTAAGCAGGGGAAATCCAACTCTTTGTTTACTCTTTGTCTCCAATAGGGAAAGAAAGAGATGATTTTTAACTTCTTTTTGATGAACATTCACCTTCTACTTATCCTTGTCCTCCAGAGGACAGCAAGCCATATGGTCCACATTAAAAATTATACTGTATACATTCTTCAAGGACCACCATTCTGACTATCTCATCTCTAAGGAGAAGACTCAGAGTCTTTCGGGTTTTTATTGTTGTTGTTGTTTTTGTTTTTGTTTTTTCCGAGATAGGGTTTCTCTGTGTAGCCCTGGCTGTCCCAGAACTCACTCTGTAGACCAGGCTGGCCTCAAACTCAGAAATCCGCCTGCCTCTGCCTCCCAAGGGCTGGGATTAAAGGCATGTGCCACCACTGCCCAGCAACTCAGAGTCTTTCAACTTGCTGATTCTTCTGAGTTTTTAGGCTAAGTTGCTTTTGTTGTGGATCTAATTATGATTTATTTTATGTTGTTACTACTGCACATGTCTGCCTTTTATTCTTTTATATTATAAACTTCTTGAAAGCAAAGAAGTGACACAGTCACATGCTGAATGCCCACCAAGCCTGTCACCTGTGTCACCTGTCACCTTTAGCACACAAAAAATTACTTGATAAATAATAATCGGCACAACCCCACTCTTCATAAATCTCTCTAAACCGACCGTTAAAACTGTCAGAACATGTGCAGGAGTGCTGCTATTTTACCAACATCTTTGGCCCCTTTCTGTTAAATTTCCATACAAATCCTGTGGCCTGGGCTGTGGGAATCACATTCCCAGCTATTTCTCCCAGGCCATAGACTAGAATGTTATATTTACAGGGGTCTATGGAGGCACCCCAAACACAGCAGTGCAACTGTATATCAGAAACCACTATCATAAATGAGTTGGACAGGATAAGCCAACTTGAAAGAGAAAATAAAATATTATAACCCCAACTTGAAAAGAAAATATGGTGTGTGGTTTATTGCGGTGGGTTATGGGGGGAAGAAAGAACCGATTTTAAGTCAAATACAGAAAAGCAGTGACACTCTTTAAATTCAATACAGTATTCACATGGCAGACACTGGACTTCAGAAAGCCAAACCTTTAGGCTCCTGCTCTGGTCTATAAAACAGATGTAAAATTGCCTTTGCTACATTATTAGTGCACCATTCTAGAGGCACGGAATGTTTAGGGAGCAAAATAACCTTGAAGCCAGCATGGAGCTTTCAAGTTAGAGTCTGTTTGTGGGAATCTCACATTGCATTTTAAAGACATTTTAAAGGCTCTGGCTTTGGGAAATTCTACATTGATGAGGTGGGAAGGAAGAAGGACTAGGAAATATCTGCAGCAGAGGTACTAACTTTCATTGTCTTAGTGAGAATAGGTTTTGCTGTTAGCAGCAATCTGAGTCTTCCCTTAAACAATGAGATTTCTGTATTTCTAGACTTGCTTTACATAAAGTGCCTTTCGTTTGTTTGAGCCCCCAGCCCTTAAGTTGTGTAATAATGAATTTGGAAGCTGTGCCTTTTGCTGGAGGGGACTTGGGGATTCTTGAATAAATCATTTATTTCTCGCTCTTTGAATCAATGCTAATGCAGAGTATGCAAGCATGTTCTGGGAACCAGGAGCCAAGGGCCACCAATGAGAGACGGGAAAATTTATTTCATAAAACATTTTCAGATTACCCTGAAGTTTCAAAATTTCAAATGAGCTTGAAAGCTCTGAGGGATCAGGAAGTTGAAAGGCTCCATGTCTTCACCTTAGAGATTGTAGGAGAGCCAGATCTTGAAGGATGTGTATAATTAAATTTTTAAAATGTCATCTGGAAGCCTGAGGGTCTATGACTCTGGTGGAGCAAGTCATTTACATCTGGTTCAGACACAAAGGTATCAAAATGCCTCCCATGACCAAGGCTGGAAGCAGAAACACTAGGGCTCATATGGAACATGTTGTTTAGGCATTTTCTAGTCTAGAAGCATGAGGATGATATATTCAACGGTGCTAAGATTTACTGGGGCTAACATAGGATGCAATGGAGGGGTCTGAGGTACTAGGAGGAGGTTAAAAATAATGGCCTCTGACGACCTGGCCAAGAGGTGTGTGTGCTGGCTCTATCCACCCTGTTAAGTCGCTTCGTTGCTCCTTCCGATTTGCTAGTGAGTCTTGGAGATCAAATGAAATGTATTTCACGTGGCCCTTCAGTTTTATATTTGAGGAACCTCACCACTTCTGGTCAAAACTGAGCAGCTGTTTGCATTGTTTCTACAAACATTTCAGGTCATTAAATGAGCAATTTCTGGTGGCAGGAAAGGCACATTTTATGCTGAATGAGAAATGCAACCAATTACTTGGCGCCCATAGCCTGAAGCTGATTGTCTGCTGGTAGTTTCCTGGACTGAACTGATGAATGTAACCATCTCTCCATCGCTCATTCACTTACACAGTGTGCATTCAACAAGTACTCCTGAAGCGTCTCCTGTGTGTCACCAACAGACCACACCACCATTCAATTTTCTTTCTCTGTGTTTGTCTACACACAAAGTTTGTCACTAGTTTGGAGCAAGGACAGGGAGCAGAAGTGAGATCACAGTCACACACAGGGAAAACCTTGGTTGTCAGAAAGAAGCGAGTTACACATCTGGGTGCCAGGCCTGAGTCTTATGTCAAGCTGAAATTTAAATCTCTAACTAAAAGGAAACGGAATAAAAACAACAGCTGTTATTAATAGAGTGAGTTTTTGTTAATTTTCTAGGAGTAACACGAAAGGAAATCAGCTAATATGAAAATAATTGATATTTATTTGTTTATTTCCAGATCACCAGATTAAAAATTGACCGAAACCCTTTTGCTAAAGGATTCAGAGATTCTGGCAGAAACAGGTAAGAATATTGGGGTAAGAAACTTACTGACTTCTTGATGAAATTCCTTTTCCCAGATCTCACTGGTGGACGTTGGGCTCCTGATTCCCAAAGAATGCTTGTAACTCTGCACCTTCACTGACTCAGAAATTGATGGCTTATCCAAGAATCCCCAAGTCCCCTCCCACAAAGGGCTCATCTTCCAAATTTTTTGTCACACAACTTAAAATACCATAACCAATCTTTCATGCTGTTCTGCCCTCTACACTGTGTTCTGTGACTCAGTCCATGTGATGTGCAAGCCACACAGTCAGTCATTTATTGTTGTCAGTAGGTTGGTGGGTTTTGCTGGCATGTGAAGGTGGCTGTATGGGCTGCAGTAGTGTCTTCTGTGCTTTGCATTTCTGAAAAATGGAAGATTTAAGAGAATCACTTCCTTTATGAGCTGAATTTGTAAAAACAAGTATAATAATTTTACTCCTGGGAAATAGTCCTCCAAGACATGTACACTTCTGACTTTGTAAATACCACCTTTCTCTTTTCATTCTTTAAACATAATTTTTCTAGTTTTTGAGATTATATCATTTCTTCCATTCTTTTCCACCCTCCAAACCATCCTATTTATTCTGCCCTTGCTCTCTTTAAAATTCATGCCCCCTTTTCTTTGTCATTGTATGAGTGTGTGTGTGTGTGTGTGTGTGTGTGTGTGGTGTTTATATTCCTATACAAATACAACCTGCTCAGTCTGTACAATGGTACTTGTATGGTTGTTTTTATGGCTGACCATTTGGTATTAGATAACCAACTGGACGTAGAGACTATTTCTCCCTCTCTCAGCATTCCTTAGTGGTTTGTAGTTCTTGATTGAGGGTTGTGAGCTTTTCATTTTTCATATTAGGTTGCTTATTTATGTTGTCTTTGTTCACGTCACGTTTAGGTAGCCATGTTGGTAAGACTTCATGTGTGTGGCTTCTCTGATGTCTCTAGGACATACACTCTTACCACAACCTTCCTGTTCTTCTGGCTCTTAGGACCTTCTCCTCCCCCTTTCCACACTGATCCCTGATCCTTGGGTGTAGGAGTTGGGTTGTTAGATATATCAGCTGGGACTTTGCTTCCCAACTCTATATTTTGGCTGCTTGTGGGTTCCTGCAATTGTCTCCATCTTTTAGAGTAAAGAGAAGTTTCAGTGATGAGGGGGAAATACCACCTTTCTTCATTACCTGCACCATCAGTTCTAGGAGTTGCCACATGGTCACAGGATCATTTTCTACCGTTGTCAAATGTCTTCCAGGCTATACTGATTTTCTGGCTGATGACACTTTCTTCTAAATGATTTCCTGCATAAAATTAAAATCTATGGCAAGTTAGGAAACCAGACATACCCATGGTTTCCAATTAGGCAGTCTCATCAGAGACAGGCAATAGAGACTGAGCGAGTGTGATGGGTTTGCCTGGCCCAGCTCAGGCATTGCCCCAGGTTTGACTTTCAGCAGTCATCAGACTTCTTTCACAATCTGCAACGACTGCTTTACATCTGGACAACAGATTGTCAGGAATGATCTTTGGTATTCTCTCTACAGCAGTTTTCGGGTAAACCAACAGTTTATATTTAGAACTACTCCATGAAATACGTGATACATTATCCAGTCAAGCACCACAGACCAGTGTTTCAGCACGAACAGACCCCATGTATTATGACATCGACTTTACAGTCAAGGTGTGCAGTGGGCATATGTCTAGATTTGAGGAAGGACATTCTATGATGTCTACATAATGACTAACCTGCCTAATGACATTCCCCAGATAGGCCATATATGGCAAGAGTATTCAAAGCCTGTAGCTTGGAGTTCATGGATGGCTTTCAGGGTCTGTGGGCCTCTAATGTGTGAGTGTGACTGTGTACATGAGCAGCTGTACATTATTATTTCTGATAAGCCTATAGTGTTCTGTATAGTCTTGAAAGGTCCACCCCCCAAGGTAAGAATTTCTGCTCTATACCTCAATATCTGTTTCCAGGGAAAAATGTAGTCATATTATTTATTCAGCTATTCATTTCTTTATTTGGGAGGAAGGGTGAGACTCTCTAGTAGTATTTAGGATTTGTTTATTTTCTTATGGATGCTTAATGTATTGCTCCCCCATCCCCTGCTACCTCCTTGTCTTTGTCTTCCACTGGAGCCCTTGCAATCTGTGGTATTTGTTCAAATTCCTATTCTAAAGTTGATTTTAATTCCTCAGCTAGAACTTCCTGTTGATAGGCACCCTACTCTTGGAAGTTATAGCAGAATATACATACTCTTGGAAGTTACCATCTAGAATGTTCTTGTCCATGTTGCATAGGAAAAATACATAGATTTTTGATAAAAATCCACCAGAAGGTCGAGTGGGAATGGAAACTGTTTCTACAGGATGGCTGAGTTTAGATGATAATGCTAAGAATCAGGTAGAAGAGAAGGATGTCCAGAAAGCAGGTTTAAAGAACAGATATGTGTTTGCTGCTTTTGCATACTGGGGAAACCTCTGTGGCTACAGTGAGGCCCTTTTTATAACTGTGTCTCAGCAGCATGAGATGGGAGAAGCGCAGGTATGACAAAATAGCTTGTGCTGACCAACATTAAACCTATGCTGCAAGAAGCGAGGCCCACTGCCTTCTGCCTCAAGACTAGAACCGCTGACTGTTGAAGGACTGGCTACTGGCCAGGAAGTTTTGAGAACCTCTTAGCTGAACTGCTGAGAAGCGGTCATCCTGGAGGCTAGGGAATGTCTTGCTGCTCAGAGATGATGGTGGTTTCCCCGTTCTGCTTGGTGGGTTCCTCTTTTCTGTAAGACTCCTTGAAAACAGATCTATGAGTAAATCAAGGACAGACTGCTTACATGATAGTGCAGGATGCCAGGCTTTGAAGTCAGGCTTAGCCCATTCAATGCTTATTTCTTATAGTATGAGAACTCTTTTCTATGTCATATCAAACCTTGCAAGCCACATTTAAAAAAGAAGAATAAAATTCGGTCATTTGTGCATTAATGTGACCAAATGACAGTAAGTGAAATAAGTCACCACAAAATGCCATGTAGTGCATTCCATATCCAGAAGTTAAAATGGTTATTTCTGTAGATATGAGAAACAAAACAGTTATTCCCTGAAATTAGAGGAAGAGAGTAAGAAGAGACAGAAGAAAGGTAAATACTGAAATACTGAGTGACACAGGAAGGTAAGTTCTGATATGTGGCAGCATTTGAGGATAACTGAAGCTCACAAAATTATCACTCATTTTATAAAGATCTAGAAGAGTTCAAAACTTTCCCATCCGATGAAATGAGGTGGTTAAGGAGAAGAAAAATATTGCTCTGATTTGACCATTACATATCATGCACACATGTTAAGTTAACATCTTGCAACACATAGATAACTTTATACTATGTCAATTAAAATAAAATAAAACCCCATGAAGGTTCATTTAAGGATTATTAGTGACTGTCTCAGCTCTCTACAAATGAACGCTTATCATTTGGGAGGGCTTATCCTTCATTTTTCAAACCTGCATCTTACGAAGGTTTTGAGGCATGAAGGAGTTAAGCACGTTGGCCACCATACCAGAGCAAAGCTGGAGTGCTGGTGAACACCCACATCTGCCCAGCTTCAGAGATGTACATCCCATGCTTTGTGCTAGCATCCTGTCCTTGACTGACTGATGATCAACAGACCTTGAGAGTAGACTTCTTCTTCTACATACATTGCCTGAATGATGTTTCTGTCTGAAATAAGGCACCTGTGTGCTCACACCTATGTTTTTAGACTACTGCCAATAGTAGTCTTCACCATTCTCTTCATATCCCCTATAAACAAGGATCCCCCAGCTGAGGACAGAAAACCAAGCTGAAACTTTCTGGCAGCTGAAACTGGGATGCACTCTCAGTGTCTTACAACGGGGGCAAGAGTATGTGGCTTCTTACCCCAGAATTCTTGGAAACTATGTAACAACAAACTTGTTAAGGCAAGTGTAAAGGTTTTGAATGATTTTCCTTTCAAAAGGCCAAAAATCACCTGATTATCATTAGCTGCTTAGTGATTTAATTTTTACTAGCTCATTACAGGATCTGAAGTGGGCAAGGACTTTTGGTGTTCTCATGTGTATGGGAAAGACAGATGGGCAAGTGTATGGAGAGTGATTTGAGCATCTTGGAGCTGGTGGCTCTGAGCTAGCATCAGGACCAGTGTCACCTTCTGTCCAGCCTCTTCTCTGTGGTGTTCCTTATGGGAACACAGCTCTTCCCAACCTCTGTTCTTCCACATGCATTTTTGACATCAAATGACTCATGCGGAGGAGCATGGCTTGATGAATTGCATATAAATGTTACTAAAACATACGGATTACATTTCCTTTAAAAACACATGGGCTTAAAAATTAGAGGGGAAAGTGCTTGGCCAATGTTTTTTGGTTTCGCAGAACACAAAACATTTGTTGAATACTTTGGAGTTACAGAGGTTGCCAAACCTCAAACCAAAACATGTTCAGGTTTGTCGATCTCAATCCATCCCAGCCCAGTCTAGAGGCTGGAGAAGGGAGGAGAGGAAGGATGGGAAGGGTGCAACCACCCACTGTATGCTCCACTCTTACCTCAGGCAGTGTTCCTGGGCCTGTGAGGCTCACACACTGAGTCCCATCAAAGTGTGGCCCAGATAATAGGTTTCCTCTGAAATAAACAGCATAGTATAGTACAGAGCAAGGGCTGAACTCTAGCTGTCATTCTTAGCATACATACATACATACATACATACATACATACACACATACACACATATGCGCTCCTGGCTCATAGAATTGTCCTTTTCTTCTGCTTCTTATGAGATCCAGTGGCTGATCTAATGGCTGGATCTGGAAGGAGGATCCACCAGGATCTGCTTGCATCCAGAGTGTAAATCTCAAGCTTCTAGTTGAGTGGTGAGCCTAGCAGAGGAGGCCTGTAGGGTTGGGAGTCAGCTTCTTTCAGGGTAGTTCTGACCATATCATTTAGCCTCACCCTTGCGCCAATCTCCAGACAATCTTACCAGCTATGACACTGGTATTTTGGTCTCCATTGGGTAAGGTTCCTGTGTCATTCTCTTGATTGAGTCAGCAATCTGGAACTGTACTTTTCCAAGTTTATGCTTTTAGATATCGCTTCTCTCACAGTGCCAGGTGTAAAGAGTCAATTGGAAACTGTTCTCTAGTTGCAAAACTGCACTGATGAGCAGGAGATGAATTAAACAGAAATAATTAGAAATTAATTAAATAAAAGAGTAAGAAAGACTCATTCCAACCAGTGGCAAATGAAGGAGACCAGAAACCAAGGGCTAGGTTTGGATGTTCAAGGAGAGGGAAGAAAGATTGAGTTTGTGATTAGTTAGAAAAGCTAAGGGCAATTCAAATGCAAATCTGAGCCTGTTTACTTCCGTTAGATTCTGATTTGATAGAACTGTTGCTTAGATCTACACATCCAAGGGGCCATGTGATCTGCTGCTGAGATCAGGCATATCTGTGCTTCCTAGATTCCTGGAGAAGGATTCCAACAAGTTTTTCAGTGTTTGTAAGAGACAAGAAGTTCTCAGAGGCAGAGTTAAGGCAGAATGAGATTTGGTTGAACCTAAGGCAGAATGAGGTTTGGTTGAACAAAGTCACCTAGTAATGAACTGAGAAGTGAAATTATGCCTTTGAGAATGACTACACTACTGGGAAGATGAAGCAAAGGCAAGAAACTGGTCGTGAAGCTGATGAGAAGGGGCACTTTGAAGAGTCCAAAAGTAGCCTTGGGAGATACATCTTCTCTCAAGGGCCCTTGTTGCTCAGCTAGAGGGAAAGACAACTGTACAGATGCTGCCTGTAGATGGAGGAGCCTTGGCAATAGAGAAAGAGAGCTCTGTGGGTCTCCCAAGCCACATCTGATGTGAAACTCTTGTCTCTTAGAGGTGGCTGCCAAGAGTTCACAAAAAGCATAAGTCTCGCTTGGGAAATTTTATGGAATTCCCAAATACTTCCTCAGAAACAAAGACATCCCTTAAAAAGTGAGGATTAAAATTAGGATTTGTGTGGGAACTGAAGGGTTCTTCTATAAAGTTTTCTCAAACATACTACACAGTGACAGTCTGCCTTCTTTCCTGTGGTGTCTTTCCTTCTGCCTTTGGCCTTAGGTTTGATCTTCACTCCCAGTTCCACTGTATCTACGGCAGCTGAAAGTCCTCATGATTTCCTCTACCTATGTCTAGCTGACACAGCATTCTAGAAGCTACAGCTCATAGTCCCATGTCAGCTCCCAGGGAGATTGACACTTCTTTAGCTATTGAAGTTGTGCATTATTTTAGGAGCGTATGTTCTTCTCTATGGAGTCCAGCATTCGAGGCTTGAGTCAAGGCACATTAATCCCAAACTCAAGAACAGTCAGAGAGTGGTCATGTGTGGTGGAGGCTGATTTACATATGAAAGTAGTTTTTTTTTTTTTTTAAGCAGATTTTTTTTTTCCTCATAAGACCTGCAGAAAGACATGAAGTACAAGAGGAATTCCGGGTCTGTTCAGTGTGCTGAGCTAGCAGTATGTGTGCTGTGGATGTAGCTGGTAGAAGTCTTCCGTAGAGTTTGTTCCTATGTACATACTGTTTCAGGAGGTAACAGGCATTTCATCATGAGAGGGGATAAATTCGCATTTTGAAAAAGTATGTTTAGTGAAGTCACTACTTAATCAAAGAGAAGGAAATTTTCTTGAGTGGTGTTAGAGAAATACTAGAGTAAAAATGCTCCTGAAGCTCACTCTCAGCAGCGACTATCCCAAGGCCATGCCTATGGAATGAAGAACTGCTGTCTGGAGTTTCAGACAGGAATTCTCCCCTGCTACAGGTCAACAATGCTTAGTAGAAAGAGGTGTGTATAGTGAGAAGTTTCCCACTTAACTGGATGGAGAGATGACGAGAAGTCAGCTATATAGTAACCCCCAGGACAATTCATCTTCGCTTAGATCTTAAATGACTTTCCTTGGAGAGTTGGGAAAGGTACCAGTAGATCCACTTCCTCTGACATCTGGTAATAGAGTGCTCTGTCAGGTACAACTAATTCAAATTCTGCCTGCATCATTACCCATCTATTAAGCCAAACAGAGAAAATGGCTGTTTATAGGTTAAAAGGACAAAGCACCAGTGACTTTGTATAATTCAATCTAATGGTTATTTCTAGCTACTCAAATTATAAGTCTAAAATAATAATAATAATTATTTCATAATTATTTCATAAATTAACTCAGGTCCTAGTTCTCCATTTTTACCTCAGAGTCGAGGTACCCTCACAGAGCTTCCTTAAATGCTGATGGCAAGTCTGAATTTTCAGCTACTGGCTTCAGAATTTGCAGATCCAGCCTGTCACAGCATCCAGAGAATGACTTCACTGTCCTCTGCAGGCACGGCTGGCCAGGCAGCAGAAACCATGCTTCCAACCTTTTCTGGCTCCTCATTGTTCATGAGACTCAAGTAGCAAGCTTAGAGCCAATGAGCTGATCACTTGCCTTTTCTCAACCATCAATACTTCCCAAGTGCCCCCCTCAAGCTCAATTGCTGTGTTTTCATTTGTCCCCTCTAGGGCCATTGGCTGCAGTTTCCCAGCTAACCTCATCCTGCTCTTTCCTGGCAGTCTTGTAAGCCTCTGTAGATTTTTGCATACTTTCTTGTTATCCCTGGCTTGGGTGACTTGTGCCATTCAGCAGGTCTATGGAAGCAATCAATGTTGGACTTCTCAGGGACTGTTGTATTTGTCGTTCAAGGTAGCTAGCCTGTATTAGATTTTGGCATCCCTCTCCTCCTATTGGCAGTTGTATTCCTCCTATTTATCCAGGCCATGGCTGTTTGTTTAGCCAGGACTTAATGCTTTTCTCCCCCTTATTATTTGTTCTCCCTCCCTTGTCATGAACTGTTTCCACCATTGTCCTCCTTGCCATATGGATTTGCCAGGGAATGTTGGCAATTGTTTTATTATCTATGGCTCCAGCCCAAGGATGGTGTCATTGAACCCAGTGACGTCTTTTTAATGGCTAGTATATTGGAGTCTGAAATATCTGCAAGATAATGAGGTCTATAGGGGCTTGAGAGATATGCTTTTGGTTCTCTGATGAGAAAATGAGAAATGGACTTAAGTAACATGGCGCTCCTTCTATATTTTATCCAGAGCCAGAGGACTAATGGAGCTATGATTTCCAGGGAAGAAAGGTTGAATCTGCTAGACCAAGCTGCAACTTGAGCAGAATTCCTTTTGCTTGGAACAATGATGAGCAACTTCTCATTTTACTCTCTCACTTGCCTTGATAAACTTTGGTTTCAATTAAGCTGTGTTTATTAAGTCAAAATTGTTATAACATAAATCCAGATTTCTCTATCTTATAATTATGGAGACCTCGGTGTGAAGAAGTTCCTTACCTTGGCCAAAGTTGCCTTAATTAGAAGCCAGATTATCTTTAGAGTCTAAGCTCTTAACTAAAGTATTCATCTGTCCAGTGTGTGACTTTCATTGTACCAAAGCCAGAGTATTCAGTCAAATGTACAGGAACTGAATGCTGTAGTTAGCCTGTTTAGTATTGTCACAATTTTTATCATTCATGAGACATTGAAAATACCCAGGAACTGACATCACCGCTTAGTCAAACTCTAAGAAGTGTAGCTGAAAATGAACACCTTAGGATCACTAGGCAATAAGCAATTTTTATTCAATTCCAAACACATTTCAATCACTTCTTCATTTTTCCACACTGGTGAAGGAGGCTTGTTGACTCCACCTTCTTTGTTGTGTAGATATAATTGTTGTACCCATGAAGCCAAATTTTACATAATGGGATTTTGTTTAAATTTGTAGGCTTTTGATCTGTGGTCTTTTAGAGCACCTCAACAGGAAATGTCTTAAGCAACTGGGGGTTGGAGCTGATTCCACAAAGTAATGAAAGAGAGGGAAGGTAGAAGGTGTGACCTTGCCTCCAAAGAACAGGGATAGATTAAGAACTTTGAGATCTGGACTGGATGTCCATTGTACACACCCTCATCATACACAGAGCTTCTGTGCTAAGTGCCCAGAGCACACCTTCACTTCCACACTGCTAAGTGTTTGCACATACTGTTGACTCTGCTACAGAAGCTACCACTTGTCCTTAGTAGAAGATTGCTTAGAGTTATTTAGTATTGAGGTTTTATGGATGACCTTTTGTGTATATTAAATACTTCTTGCTCAATACCTCATAGCACCTATTACATATCTCCAATGTATCATATATTTTATAAATTAATTCTTTTTATATTGTTTTCATTTTTTAATCGAACTAGACCCTAAGGGCAATAGCCCTGTGTCTTTTTTTGCCTTTGTATATCCTAAGTTTTTCCTTTGTCTGAATACTTATGTTTTTAAAATTCCTGCTAACTTAGAATAGAGTTAGCTGTGGACTTCCTTCTGTTGAGAGAGGACCGGTGGCCACATCAAACCTATAGCATATCCTTTCTTCATGGTAGTCTTGATATATAGTATAGGGAGAAGCTAAATCGGTAAAGAAGTTGGAGATAAAGAGAAAATAAACAGATAATAATGATGAAGACAGAGATAATGTGAAAATTGCACACAGTGATACCTAAATCAGATCACAGATATTTTAATATTTGTTATTACAATTTATTTTCTTGACTTCCAAAAAAGTTTGTTTTTTGTTTTTGTTTTGTTTTGTTTTTGTAAAAATGCAGTTGGAAGGGTATTTCTTTACAATCTGGTTACGATTCCAGATCAGTTATCTTGAGGCATCAGTAGTTTGTGAAGGAGCTCTTTGGCTAGCTCGCCTCCTCCTCTTCTCCTCCTTCAGGACAGATTTTGGCTTGGCCAAGACAATAGAGAAGCAGCTTGGAAACCAGGGAAGAAGTTACAGCCAAAGACCAAACAAAGGGGGTTTAGATGTGGCCTCTGTTGTCACTGGACTAACGAGGAAAAGCCAGCAAGAGGGAACAATTGCCAACTTGACTGTTTCTGATTGGAAGCTCCAGAGATGACGCCAGGTCTCTGCTGTGCCATAGCCCACAGAGGCCCACCATGTGGAACGTGTTAACCAGACACTGCAGCATTTTGCATCTGTGAAACAATGAGTCCATTCTGTAAATCTTGGAGATAAAATTTTACAAAATTAAGGCAAGATAACAGTGAGCAAATAAACAATGCTTAACACAATACACCTTAGGTAGACATCTACTAGCTGAAGACCTTAATAGGTAGTTGACAAATATAGAAGGTGAAGGGTAAAACTGCTTGGACTCAGGCTCAATGGAAGGTCAGAAATCCTAAATCTAGGACAAGAGAACCAAGAGTGAGATTGAAACTGCACTGAGAGCCAGGTCAATAAAGGCATAATCCCAATCAGACGGAGAATAAAAGACCTCAGTCTCTGGCACTAGAGGACTCTTTATATCCTTAGAGATTTTATTTTTATGCCAAGTTGCTTTTTAAAAAAATTTAGCTTAGGAAAGAAAATTGATATTAGCTGAAATTTACTGAATAGTTCCACTACGTAATTAACTCAACATGCATCAGTTGAGAACATGGAAATCGTTAAAATTATAAAATAGTGACACCCGTTTGTTAATTCAATGATATAAATTGAGACATATTGTGCAACAAGCATTTTTCTAGGCACTTGGGCAAAGGAAAACATTGGACCCAAATCCCTAGAAATACACACAAGCTAGCTATAGAAAGAAGGGGATTATTAAATCATGCCATAACCCTATACTACATTCTGAAATACAGTGCTAGTGATTTCTAGTACTTATATCTAAGCTTGGCAGAGTTCTATAAGGCATATAGAAAATAAAGATAATTTTTTTCTAAAAAGAGAAGCATTCAGAATCCATTAAAAGACTGAATAATATAGATGCATGAGACTTCTATAATTAATTCTACACAGGAGAATATATATTAAAGGATAATTTATATTTTTCCTATACAGTAAAAATATAAGTATGAAGTATATTTTTCTTATATAGTAAAAATATAATTATTGAACTATGAAAGATATAGTCCAATAATAAGGTATAACTGGTAATGTTATATTCTTTGCCACTGATTTTGGGGATGGGCCACAAATGCTATTGCTACACCTTTGCCTTGAGCAAACCCCTGTTTTGTGAATTCCTGGATGGCAGGATATGTGTATGCATGGCATGCTGTATTTTTAAGCTAAGGAAGGTCTCCTTGAAGAGAATATGGAAGAAGGATGCTTACTTGGCAATGTATGAGAGTTTCATCATTTCATAGGAGGATGAAAATAATTACATCAGAGATTTCAGCTAGATGTCAGAAGTAGCTTAAAAACAGATCTAACAAAAACTCAGAATATCTTCTCAAGAAAATACATCACCAGAGGCTAGATAATCATCAAAGGGAATGCCAGAAGAAACAGAATACACAATATCTATAAAGCTTCTTAAATTTTAAATATATAATCACATTACTGTTTTTAAAGTTATATTTGATAGTTGATAGTCATCATTTCATAGCTGACTACTTATAAGGTAATTCATACCATAATATTTTGAAATAGTATTATGGAAAAGAGTCCCAACCCATTTCTACTTATTCACTAAATAGAATTAAGAGGAGAGAGAATAGGCATTTGGGTACTGTTGAAGCTTCACAGTTTGCTAGCGCTTTCTTATGGAACCAGTAAGGACTGGTATTTGTCCTTGTGCTAGCTTTTGTCCTTACGACATACACTTGTCCCTGAAAAACACGGACTGGAAGGTGGAACAATAAACCCTTGCCATCTGCAGTGAGCCTCCTGTGCCATTAAAGGGAACCCTAGGTTTTTCTGGTTGGCTGCCAACATTCCGGGACAAGGCAGTCAGATCTAAGCTGGGCATATCTGTTTCTTCTATCCGCCCAGGCTCAGCTTGGCTTTATCTGCCTATCCCCTTATTGTTCTGAACTCTTTTAATTGTCTGAGCTCTTTCTATCCACAAATAGTTCCACGAACTAATTCAGGACTAACGTAGAGTGATGGTAGAGATACTGCCTATTCCTGCCTCTCACAGATTAACAGCTAATAAACACCTATGCACTGCTTTCTCCTGTGAACCTCTTCTGAAAATACAGAGTTTGGTTTGCCAGCACTAGTGTATTTAAAGCCTCCAAGATCCAGGGAAGACTTTAGAAAGTGAAGTGTGCAACTAAAGCCAATTCAGAAAGCAAAGTTTCTAACACAAGGAGGCGATCAGTGTGTGTGTGTGTGTGTGTGTGTGTGTGTGTGTGTCTCATCTGAGAAGAATGCAGGGGGGGTCATCATCAGTTAAAGGGAGAAGGCATTTGCTCTCCCTTAAAATAAAACCTCTCACTTTGTTCTTGGCATGTAACAGAGCTGAGCAAGTGAATTACTCAGCTAGAAGGTCAGTGAGCATACTTTTTCAGTAGGAAAGGCCTGTCTTCTCCAAAGAGGCATCTCATGCCCTTTGTGGTGATTTCATACTGGAGAGACCTATGGCACTGTGGTTCTCTGTTCTTCTACCCCAGCCCCAGTCCCTGACCCTCCCCTTACTGACATAGGAGAAACAGTTTTGAGGTAAACACTCAAAAGCTCTACTCAAAGCTTTCAGCAGAGCTCCAACCAATGTTCTGTCTTGAGGATGTTGTGTATCATCAACAATATTCTGGTAGTCACCTGGCAATTATTTTACCATTTCATACAAGGAAGTAGTTGAATGGTAAACAATGTGCATACATTCCAATTTACAGATTGTACAACATGAGTAAAACAGAAGCTGTGAATAAATATATTTTAAAATACTAGATATTTTCTAAACTCTGACAGTTTATGGTTTTAATGTCCACTTACTAGGTTACAAATAAAAATTTAGAGAGATGGACTTTTTTTTTTTGCCCATTTGGAATAGTTTCTCTTTTCCATTGGGTAGATATTTCTTGCTACAATAAAAGACTTGAGTGTATTTTTTTTTCACCCTCCTTTATTCTGCTGCCCTACTCTTCTTTGTCGACTTAAGAGAACTTTGAAGTCACATCAGCTTGACAGCTTCATTGAGACTTCACGCTCTCTCTGGATATGGGGTTGGCTCTGGGACAGGATGTGTCGGCCATGGTGAGGTAATGGTGGTGGCATGAGAAGCAGTCAGTGCTACTCTTTGCTCAACTGTACTCATGATACCATTGACCTTAAGTATACTTTATTATCATGCCCATTGAACCTCTTTGAAAGGAAAATCAGTGTTCAGTTTCATCATGGTTCAGGACTTTCTTATGAACGATCTGAATTAGTTTCCTCTGTCCTTTCTCGAGCAATGTAGCAGCATCTAGAACTTGCTGACTTCCCTCAGTGCCTGTAGTATGCTCAACAGACAACTCACCTTTTATCTTTAAATGTCAGTGACATTTTGGGATTAGCTACAAGTTGATTTTCTGGCTATTCTGATTTCAGAACTGGACTTGAAGCCATCATGGAGACTTATGCATTCTGGAGACCTCCTGTGCGCACACTGACCTTTGAGGACTTCACTACCATGCAAAAGCAGCAAGGTAAAGCTTTGGGCCAGGCCTCTGCTCTGCAGACAGCAGAGGATGGGGAAGCTGAACTGAGCATGGCACAGGGGCCCTAAGCTAACACAGGGGTTATACCAATTCTTTGAGAACAAAGGCAACTTGCAGCTCCGTGAGTAATAAAAGCACCACCAGTTCTGCAAATGAGCTGGACCTAGAGTCAGAGTGTCATTTACATTCAGAATTCTTTCCCAAAGCCATAGTTATGTGTGACATTTCCTTTCCATTGCTATTGGTAACATACCACAATCAAATGAAACTTAAGGAATAAAATCGTTCATTTTGGCTTATGGTCCTAGGGGACTGGAGTCCATAATAGCAGAGAAGGCATAGCATGCAGGCGAGATCAAGAAGTGAGGGATTGTATCTCACCTACACACAGGAAGCAGAGTTATATTGCAGGCAGAGAGGCAAGGCTATAAACCCTCAGAGCCAGATTCCAGTGATGCATATCTTCCACCAAGGTTTCTCCAAACAATACCACCAACTGGGCACATCTGTCAACATATATTAGCCTATGGGAAATATTTCTCATTTAAACCACCACACATGGTTGGTTAGTTGATTGGTTGCTTCCTTCCTTCCCTCCCTCCCTCCCTCCCTCCCTCCCTCCCTCCCTCCCTCCCTCCCTTCCTTTCCTGTGGTACCAGGAATTTAACTAGGGTCTTGTGCATGCTAGGCACGTGCTCTGTAAAGTACATCTGTAGCCCAATGGCTACCTATTCATGACAGCGATTGCCATGGAATCATTGTGCCTACTCTAAGCACTCACACAGATCATGCCCTTTGAAGAGACCATCATAATGTATTCATGTATTTCTCAGGGCAACCTCATCATGGTTCTTTTTTCTAGTTTTTTAGTGACAAAAGCTCCGGTTTTCAATGGAATGAAATGAGGTCTCACATTGAGAAAGGGCTGCCTTAAGCCCATCAGAGCTCCACTACATGTCACCTAGCTTTTTTTTTTTTTGGCCTGTTTGAAACAACCACAGCCTTGTCACATTGGTGGGTTACGTGGACTTTGCCCACTTCTTTGTGATTTTTTTTTTAAAAGTAAAACTCCTAATCTCCTTTCTCTTGTAGCACAGGTTGAAATGAGGTGTGCAGAAGGATCACAGGACTTCAGCCCTACTGTCAGCCCAGTCATATTCTGAGAGTCAGCCACCTGGGCTCTTGAGTGAAAGTTTCCCAGCATTTAGTATGGCTTATATTTCTTTCTCCAGTATTCTCCTTCCCAAAGTAACACTAGGTATAATGTTCGGATTTAGGTTTCTTCTGTCCCTGTAAATACTCATCATGGACAGAAGCCTAATTTTTAAACTCTGTTTATTTGGGGGGCCATTCTAGAACTCTCTAATATCTGATACCATGTACCCTTCTCAGTGAAGTAGCCAACACTTGGCTCACTGGTTTCGATTTATGACCAACATTGCTGAAATATTTTGAGTTTTAAAGATAGATATAATTAAAGCATAGACTCATCTGGGGCCTCCTGGTTCAGCTGCTTGCAAGGCTGGGGCATGAGGATCACAAATATAAAAAACTGTTCGGGTTACAGAGCAAGTTCAAGGCTAGCATTTACTTTGTCCTATTTTGCTTTTGTTGCTATGATAAAATACCAACTAAAAGGAACTTGGGGAAGAAAGGGCCTATTTACTGGCAGGGTGTAAGCCCATCGTGGAGGAAAGCCCAGGCAGGAAGTAACTCAAGGCAGGAACTGGAGGCAGGAACTGAAGTAGAAACCATCAACATTGCCAACTGGCTCATACATAATCTCATGTTCAGTTTTCCGTCTTATATAATTCAGGACCACCTGCCCACATTAATAATTAATCAAGAAAATTCCCCACTGCATGTTCACAGGCCAATCTAATGGAGGCAATTCCTCAGATGAGGTTCTCTCTTCCCAGGTGACTTGAGGTTGTGTCAAGTTGGCAAAAATTATTACATATGTCTGCCTCTGTCTCTCTCATATCTCTGTCTGTCTGTCTGTCTGTCTGTCTGTCTCTCTCTCTCTCTCACACACACACACAAATAAAAAGGGAACTATGAATTTAATTAAGTTGTGGAGCATTTGTTCAGGGCTTAGCTTCAATTCCTAGTCTTGCCAAATGAACAAACATAGACTCCAGTTACACAATTTGAATCAGATTCTCACCATGACTTCTTAGAGTTGGCACCATCATGAGTTTCTCAGCCTTCTTGCCACTCAGTTTTTCTTTCTGTCTGCTATGGAGGAACATACTCTATTCTCATAACTATTAAAGGAGACAGGTATTTCAAATCCTAACAAGCTCTCAGTACAGAGTAGATAATCATCCTGCCTTCATGATCACTGTCACCCTGACCTTCCACTCCCTTTATACATGGATGTCTGATATGAACGTGAATGGGAACCATTGTTTTTCTGATGACTAAGTATTTGAAACATGATTATGCAATAACTCTTGACCAAGACTCAGTCAGAGTAAGAAAACCAGCCTTTCCTTCTCAGTCTTCCGTGGTCCTACCACATCATGATCGTCTTTTCAGATCTTGAATCCATCCATAGATTAAATAACTGACTTTGTCAAAACAGTATGACCTAATTGTGCCAAGAAACAACCCCACAGAGACCTGGAAATGTGTACTACTAATCTAGATGTGTTTCAGTCCAATCAACTTGACAGATAAGTTTAGCCATCACACTTGGGGAAGGTGACTAAGGCCATATAAACAGAACTAAGAATTCACATCTTTTATAGCCACATATAATGTGATCCTGTCATCCTCTGATGGATGTTCTAACTAAAATCTGTGCTTTGGTTTCCCCAAAGATGCAGTGTATTTTTATGACAAAACTGAATTTTTATGAGTGGTAAGCTGACTGATTTGAGAACTATTGTGCTGAAAGAAATAATCCCAGTTACACCATGGTTAGTATTTTGTCTTCTGTGGAAACATGGATCTAGCATTTGAGAAGCCTCCCTTCTCACTGGATGTTTCAGTGTTAGTCAGGCAATTAAAGTATTAGAATTATGACAGTCCCTATTGGTGACTGGCTTTTCAGTCATTTGATTGTAGTTAGAAGCTGGCCAGTGAGAGAGATTATATACTTGACACGTCATGTGAATGATACATTGAGAGGCTGGAGAGAAGGCTCATCAGTTAAGCACACATATTGCTCTTGCTGAGGATCAGAGCTTGGTTCCCAGTACCATGCTATGTGGCCTACAACTGTCTTTAACTCCAGCTCTGGGAGATCTGACTCTGATTTCAAAGAGCACTTTCACTCATGAAATCACATGCCCTACTACACATATACACATAATTAAAGACAAAATATTAAAAAATATTGTGAAACTAGAGAAATGTTCAAGGAACATTAGTGTTTGAATTGTGAAGTCATTGCAGTGATTCAAAGATGGCTAATTTACACAGATCCTTCTGAGTGGGAGAATGATACAAGTCCTTTTGCACAACATTATTAAAAAATGTTGCATACAACTACTTTTAGGTTATGTGTATAGGCATATGTGAAACAAAACACATTTTCATGTTTTGAGGTTAGGGTTCTATTCCTGGAATGTCTCAGAGTTATATATAAATATTCTAAATATATAAAAAATCTACAAATTCAGAAAACTTCTAGTTCCAAGAATCTCAGATCAAAGATATTCAACTTGTAATGGATAACATGTCTACTTTTACTCCCTAAAGTAATGGTTCTGAACCTTCCTAATGCAGCAACCCTTTAAGATAGTTCCTTATATTGTGGTGACCCCCAACCATAAAATTATTTTGTTGCTATTTCATAGGTGTAATTTTGCTACATTTATAAATTCTAATGTAAATATCTGATATGCAGGCTATCTGATATGTGACCCCTGTGAAAGGGTCATTCAACCTCCAAAGGAGTTGTGACGCACAGGTTGATAAGACTGCCCTAAAGTCACTTAGGCTTAATGTGCTCAAGGGACCTAAGACCCTCTCCTGAGGGAAGGATCCCACATCCACCTGCCATCAAGGGTGTTTTCCCTGGCCCCACCCTCACAGATTATCACTAATGTCTTGAATCTGTCCACATCTCCATTCTCCTATGCTCCCCCCTGGCTATGGTGCATCTTCATTTCTCACTTGGATGATTATGATGTCCTCCAAAGCCTGCACACATTTCTTGTCAGTGTTTGAAAATAAACATCACTCATACCAACTTTATACCCTAACTTGCTTAAAATTCTTCAGTGTCCATGATTTATTTTTGTTCCCTTAGCATACAGACCTCTAAAGTTGAGATAATAACCATGAGGATTAGATAAATTGGTACTTTAAGATAAGTTATTTACAAAAATACCTAGGATTTACTAAGTACTCAAGGATGTTCCCTAGAGTGGGATAAGATGCTCCCTGTAGTTCTCTAGAGTGGGATAAGATGTCCCCTATCCCATAGGCCTTGTACCCCTGCACCAGGGTCACCTCTATCATTTTTCAGACATGATGTGCTCTTTCCCATCACATGCTGTTCCCCTGCCTAGAAAGCTCATTTTTACCCACTTGCTTACTTAGAACTACACCCCTTTTGACATCTCAGTCCAAGCAGCACTTCCTTGGGGAATTTTCTCTGCCATTCCTAGCAGGCTGAAGTCTTCTATGGTATCCCCCTGTTGTTTCATTCTTTGTTTAATATCCTTCACTGCTGTTTTTCTCAGCACTTTCCCCCTTATGATTAAATTCTTGGGTCCAGGCATGATATCCGATTCACATTTGAAGGGTCAAATAGGGATTGAATGAGCACTAATGTAACAATGAGTGCTGTAGTAGGGGAATATTGTTAATGTGCCTGGCATGGACTCACTAACTTTATGCTTAAATTTGAAAGGAGATTAGTGCCAACTCTTAGACACACACACACACACACACACACACACACACACACACATCTACAGTAGCTGTTTTTCTTATTTCCACATTGCATTCCTTATTTGGCATAAATGTGCCCATATGAAAAGTTTTCCCTTTGAAAACTGTCCGCCTTTGCATCCAATCATTTAATTTGTATCCAGTTGTTGAATTTGTATCTAATTGTTCAATTTGATCTCATTGAGGAGAACCAGGGAAGATCAGAAGCTCCTCTGATTTGCTTCCCCACTTAAGATTTTAATTTAGGATTTAAGGCAAATAGCTTACCAGATATTCTTTTAGCAGAGCCAGGTATCAGTCAGGCACTCAAACAGTTCAAATCCCTTGTTACTGATAGTCAAGGGCTTCAGTCAGTTTCCACCCGACAAAGAGTCCATAGACCACCACCACTCATTTCTATGTTTTTCTTCTTCAGATTTATTCCAATATTCTCAGACCTTGAGATTCATAGTCAAAAAGCTTGTAGAATCAGAGACATATATCAATTAGAATATGTATGTAAGTAGAAAAGAATCAAAACAGCAAACGAAAAGAGCAACTCATTGGCTTGTAAAACAGCCAAGATTAGATAGCTTCTTTAGGCAAGTCTAAGTCAGGGGCCTAAGCAAGATTACCCTGGCTACAACCTACCTCATTTCTTTACACCCAGGTTTTCCTCCTCTGTGACTTCATTCTCAATAGTCCCCTGTGGTAGCTTTGAAAGTATCCTTGGCCCTAGATATTTTTGCTTCATCTCTAAGGGGAAAGGACATGTGCCTCTGCTGAAGGGCTTTTAGCAAATCTCACCAACTCTCATTGATTCTAATTGGGTCCCCTCAGAACCAATTACTGTAGTGCTGGGGGAATATGATGCCTTGCTTTTCCAGGCCAGGTACTTATGTCTTTCCTGGAGGTGAAGTGTGAAAGCTGAAGAAAGCAGGGTTTCCAGTAGTGCTCTAGGAGAAGCAGATTAAATGACAGTGGCAACAAGGAAGGCTGAAATGAGCAAGGAAAGCAAGAGATGGAGGCTAAGAAGTGTGTGTGGGTGTGCCCCAGGGGACAAAATAGGACCAGGGACAAAGCAGTGTGATTGGGTGAGGCTGTTTGAAGGAGAATAAATTTGGAGATATACAGGGCTTTACATTTTATGGAAAAAGATGAATGAGGTTTCCATCTTTCTTCAATGAAAACCATACAATTCCTACTGGGACTATGATGCTCACATTTGCATCATGAGAAAGGTTCTCATCTCAACTGAGGATAATATCTCAGTTGCCACGCTCATTAAACTTTATGACCCATGAGCTTCTTCACTGGGACCAGTTCATGGGCTGCTGATGTTTTACCTCCTCCATGTCTGAACACATTGGGAGTCAGCTCTCTTCAGGGACAGAAACTCTCAAATTATAAGGCAAGGAGAGTCAAGCCACTAGAACAGGTAGTTACATGGGAACTTATTCTTTACTCATCCAGGTGAGGTTTTATCTTACTGGTTGTGTGTGTGTGTGTGTGTGTGTGTGTGTGTGTGTGTGTGTGCACGCTCACGTGCGGGTGCATGTGCGGGTGCGGGTGCATGTGTGTGTGCGTGTGCATGTGTGTGTGCGTGTGCATGTGTGTGTGTGTGTGTGTGTGTAGTACAATAAAATAAACTCAAATGGAAGCTGTATGTGAAAATCCCCATATTAAAGTCTGGAAGTGATCAACTTAAAGATGCAAAAGTCAGCAGGTTTGGTATTCAGGATTTTCACGGACACATTTAACTTGTCTTCATGGTACACAAGTGTATTCTAGGTTATTGTCCTCATATGGGATCACTGCTAAATATGCATTCTTGGTTGTTTTGGCTCTTGGTCTTGAATATTGGCACTAGTTAATGTTGGATATGCATTTTAATGTGTGGCTCCTCACTCTGGTTCCTGAGTAAAATAGGATATTAGGGAGCTGGTGGTGGAGATTAATTCTGGATTACCTGAGAATATAAAGTTATTAATGACATGTTTTACTCTCCTCTCGGAAGTGGGCTAGGATCTCTGAGGATGATGGGGAAGGCACCACTGTGTGTGTATTCTACCAGTTCTTCTTTGCCTGATGAGAAGAAAGCAAGCCATGGAAGAGCTCATTTCTTTTGTGGGCTCATTGGGTCAGGAGGAAGGATAGACCATTCTAAGAGGAACTATAGCTCCTCTGGGAACATAGCTTAGATGGGCCCAGAGCTGTCCATTAGCTCTGTCTTCCATAATCCATACCATGGATCTTCTTCTAGTGGGAAACAATGTGGTACATACATCTTGGGACATCACGCTCATTAGTGTGTATAGAGGCCAAGATACCCTGCTTGCCCTGGACAGGAGCCAACACATGTAAGCCATCTCCATTGGAGTGGACATTCTTCAAAGTCTCTTTTTTCCAATTCTTTATTCCTTCTAACAGGAAAGAGCATGTTTCCTGCCTATATGCCAAAATATGATCACTTTGTCATTTCTCAAGACATCCTCAGAAAGGTAGACATTAGAAATCCCACTTACATAACTATGGAGCCCAAAACTCAGAGAGACTAATTTACTAAAGTCTCATTGTAAGATAGCAAGGGATTGGAACCAGGTTTGTTCAGGTCTACAGTCCACAATTATCCATTAAGCAAACCTATATGAAGATGCTCAGAGAAACCATGACCTTGCATGGACAAAGGAGACGCAATGAACAAGAGAGACAAGCTTTACTTTGAGTGGCAGTCCTCATCAGACCAGCCTGGCTTTCCACGCTCCCAGGCTTGTTTTGCGATGAGAGGTCACTGCTTTGTCAAGTGTTGAAATGAATGAAGGCTGTCTCCTTAAGCTTACTTAGCCCTTGGCTGGCACTCCCAATCTTGTTTAACATTTGGCAAGCTATTAGATCATAAGGGAACGAAGACTTCTCAGCATCTAAGTTAACACTTTTAAAAAATGAATACCACAGTCCCCCCTCTCTCTCCTCTCTGTCTCGCTGTGGACTTTGAGGACTAGTTATTGTCTGCATTGAGTACTTTAAGAGTACAACGATGTTTCTTCAAAGTGGATGGAAACAATGTGATCTTTTGGATGGACTTGCTCTCTCCTTCAAGCACTAGCTCACGTGGAGTCTCCCACACCCCCTGAAGCTCAGCAGGCCACCAAGTCTCATTTCCAGTGAATGCCATTTGAAAGCCAAAGCAAGCTGACTACAAACCTTTTAACATGTGCCTCTCATCTGCTCAGCAGAAACCCCTGTAACTTGTTAATAATTCCCTTCTTCTTCGTTTTTTTCTTCTTTTTTTCCTTTTTGTAGTGAAACCAATTGAGGCCTTAAATCAGTACCATTTGTTCCATCTTGGGCCATCTGAGAAAACCATTTAGAGTTGTAGCAAGTCATCTGCTCCATCATGAACTTCCGGCTATAGGGCTGAGGCCAGGGCCTGATGGAGCTTACCTATAACAAGATAGGACAGTGTGCTGAACAGGTGGTCTCCTCCGGGGCCACATAAACACCAGACCAGGGAGAGCAGGACTAGCTTTCAAAGGCAGGAGACCATATTCATATCTCGTAAAAGACAAATCTCTTTACAGCCAGAGTCAAGTTTCTCCAGTTTTTGGTCACAGCACTTACTGCAGTAAGGCTCATGGCATTTAGGGCTGGAAAGCAGGAAAAGCTTCTCCAAAGAGAAGCGACTAAATCTCTGAGCGTTCTGTAGGATGGAGAGGAGTGAAGGCTGTGCAGATAAACAGCAGCAGGAAGCATAAGATGGTCCACTTCTGTTTCTAGAATCTTCTCTTCCAGAACTTCCTCATTATAGGAAAATGATTCCTTGGAAAGTACTTGTAGTTGGGTATTCATACTTCCTTTAACTGTTGGACACAGCCACAGTATGAAAATGAGAAAAACTGAGGCTTATGGGTTCAAGCCCTTCCTTCCACAACTGCAGAGAATTCAGAGGTAGACTTCACAGTGTGTGGCTATAAACTGTAAAGAAGCTTCTCCTACCATGACCAGCTGCTGACGGGTTTTGACAATGTCAGTCATATCACAGACTTTTTTCTTTTTCTTTTCTTTTTTTTAAAAAATGGATATTTTCTTTATTTTACATTTCAAATGTTTTCCCCTTTCCAGGTCTCCCCTTGGGAAACCACCTATCCCATCCCCCTCCCCTGCCTCTATGGAGGTGCTCCCCCACCCACCCACTCCTGTCCTCCCTCCCTGGCATTCTCCTACACTGGGGCATCTAACACCTTCAGGCCGGAGGGCCTCTCCTCCCACTGATGGCCAACAAGACCCTCCTCTGCCACATATGTGGCCAGCACCATGAGTCCCGCCATATGTATTCTTTGGTTGGTGATCCAGTCTCTGGGAGCTCCAGGACACTTGACACTGTTGCTCCCTCCATGGGGCTACAACCCCCCCTCAGCTCCTTCAGTCCTTTCTCCAACTTCTCCATCCAGGACCCCATGCTCAGTCCATGGTTGGCTGCGAGCATCCACCTCTGTATTTGTCAGACTCTGCCTGAGTCTCTCAGGACACAGCCATATCAGGCTTCCATCAGCAAGCACTTCCCGGCATCCACAACAGTGTCTGGGTTTGGTGACTGTATATGGGGTGGATCCCCAGGTGGGGCAGTCTCTGGATGGCCTTTCCTCCAGTCTCTGCTCCACACTTTGTCTTCATATTTCCTCCTATGAGTATTTTGTTCACCCTTCTAAAAAGCACTGAAGCATCCATAGACTTTCAAAAAATCATTTTAGCTTTTTTATAGGAAATTTTTTTTATGAACAGAGTTCAATTTTCTGATATTTGCAGCTGATTCAGTTGCCTTAAATTCCAACCGAATCCAAAAGTGGGGAAAGTTCCTTTGACCATGGGAGAGATATTAGTTGAGGTATAAAAATTTAACTCTGAACAAAATACTAACAAAGCCAAATCTTTACATCTACCACAAATACTACTACCTTGCCTGTGGATCTAGACCGAGTTCTTTTGGTTCCTCTCCCCTATCCTTCCGTTCCTACACTGCTATAAATATTTTCCCATTGTCTCTGGAATGTTCCTGGTTTTCTTCATGGATTAAAACAGAACAAAACAAGACAAAACAAAATAAAACAAAACAAAACTGATTTCTGTTGTTTTTCACCTGAACAATACTTACCTTTTAATGATGCTTAGTTTCTTGGGGACTCAACAAGAATTATCAGTAACCTAAGATGTGTTACTCCTTGAAAGACTATGATTGTCAACAACTATGAGAAATGTTTCCATACTGATACATGGAAAGCAATTCTCTCAAGAATGATCCTAAAGAGGACAAAGCAGCTGAATATTCTAGAATTCAGTGAAGGCCACCTTCAAAGGCCATTGGGAGAGGTGGGGAGTTGATACTTCCTGCCCCAGAGCGAAATGGGTCTTACAATGGTCACTTTTGATTTTATTATTTGGAGATCATCTTTGATGAAGGTTTACTTGAACTGGTTCTCAGTTCATGGGAGCCTCAACCATTCATCCAGCCTGCCATCTACATGGCTGATGATCAATGCTTTGCAAGGCAGATTGAAGGTCATTTGGAAATAGGATTTCGGAGATCTTCTATAGCAAAGTGCAGTCAGTCTGCGCACCTATAATGTACATCCCCAGGATCTGTCCCATATATACAGGTTCAGAAATCAAATGGAGGCAGCAGTTTGTTTTCCTTAACCCTCCAGTGGGCTCACATGTGCACTGAAGTTTCAGAATCACTGAAACTGTGATTCTGAAACTGTCTGAGTACTGTGAAGTAGGAGCTCATTTTGTATCATTAGTTTTCAGCTCCAGGTGTACATTAGAGGTGCTATGACATGCTGCCTTGGAATTCTCAGGCCGAGAAACTCTCCCTTATTTGGCTTGAAGCTGAATCATGGAAAAGCAGCCCTTTCTTACTGGATTCCCCATCTATGATAAAGGAACTGAATGCTGTGGAGGGAAATGGAGGGAACAGGGCTGTTAGTTTCGAGCACAGAGTGGAAAACAGAGTTCATTCTGCTCTCATTCAGGTTAGTTTATGACTAGTTTGGTGTTGTGCACATCCATAGTCAAGTATTCCAAGTTCAACTCTTATTCCAATGTCTCAGGCTTGGCAAACTCCTGTAAAAGAAAATCAGCACACCCTCAGGACAGTGATTTTGTTTCAAGTTAGTCCTGATTCACTTCAGCCTACATCTTATAATTTATGTGTATCATGTATCTTTGATATAACAGACCTCCAATTTAATGTCTCAGGTTCCACCACCCAGGTCCCTTTGCTAGGCCTTCTCAGGTCCCAATTCTGGCTTGGTACCCTGCTCCATTTCCATGAGGTTAGTTTCCTGCTTTGGTATTCTATTAAAGATTGCAAGGCAGGAAATAGTCACTGGATAAAATAAACACTTTACATATTTTCCCTGAGCATAGGAAGAGCTGAGCTAGTGGCTCCTACTGCTGATCACTAAATGTCTTATTAGGAAGTGACTTAAACAGTGAACACCAGAGGTTTGTTCTAATTTTTTTAAAGTATGTCTAAGACTACTTTTGCAAAGACTACTGGTCTCATGTCATCCCTGTCCTTTGTAATGTATACAGAAACATGTGACATCATCTGTATAAACAGAAAGAATTGATCTTTAATAATTTACGTTATTTGGCCCAGACAGACTCATCTCATTCAATGTCATTTATGCTTTATTTTTCAGGGGGCAGTACAGGTACTTCTCCGACCACTTCCAGCACTGGGACGCCATCCCCTTCAGCTTCTTCTCATCTCCTATCTCCATCTTGTTCTCCTCCAACTTTTCATTTGGCCCCGAATACTTTCAATGTGGGCTGTCGAGAAAGCCAGCTGTGTAATCTAAACCTCTCTGATTATCCACCATGTGCCCGAAGCAACATGGCTGCCTTACAGAGCTATCCAGGGCTGAGTGACAGTGGCTACAACAGGCTCCAGAGTGGCACAGCTTCAGCCGCTCAGCCCTCTGAAACCTTCATGCCTCAGAGGACTCCATCTCTGATCTCAGGAATACCAACACCTCCCTCATTGCCCAGCAATAGCAAGATGGAAGCCTATGGTGGCCAGTTGGGGTCCTTCCCCACTTCCCAGTTTCAGTATGTCATGCAGGCAGGCAATGCAGCCTCCAGTTCCTCATCGCCACACATGTTTGGTGGCAGTCACATGCAGCAGAGCTCCTATAATGCCTTCTCCCTCCACAATCCCTACAATCTGTATGGATACAATTTCCCCACTTCCCCCAGGCTAGCTGCAAGCCCAGAGAAACTGAGCGCATCTCAAAGCACTTTACTCTGTTCTTCTCCTTCCAATGGGGCCTTTGGAGAGAGGCAGTACCTGCCCACAGGGATGGAGCACAGCATGCACATGATCAGCCCTTCAACTAATAATCAGCAGGCTACCAACACCTGTGATGGCCGACAGTATGGGGCAGTCCCAGGCTCCTCCTCTCAGATGTCCGTACACATGGTTTAAAGAGCAGTCCAAGCACCATGGAGGTGATGGCGGTCAAGACTCCAGAATCTCTGTGGGTGGCGCTTCCTCTTCGGGAGGCCCATGCCTTGGGAAAATAGGAATTGTGTGTTTGTTTTTGTTTTTGTTTTTTTTTTTTCTGGATAAGGAAAACAGAGAACAATAATAGATACCGCTGAAGGATCCTTGGAGTCCATCATCTGTATCTCAGTGGTCATTCTTCTGCCTTCCAAAATCTTAGTTTTATAAAAGCATTGTGTATGACAGAGTGGCCTTGAAGAGACTGAATACTCATTTTATAATAATGTTGAAGGAAATGCTAGCAGGTAGCAGTCAAGAAAAGTTACACACACACACACACACACACACACACAATTTACATGAATATATTCATGTACACACATGCATACACAAAGTAATACAAACACAAACATCATACACACTGACTCGGAACTGGGTGAACTCTGTGAAGGGAGGCCCAGAATGGGTGCTTTCACCAGAAAAGATTGCCCTTGTACAATCCTAGATGGATTGGGATTGAACCACCATTAGCCATTAGCCTTTCTCCCTTGCGGCTTACCATATTTCTGGAATGAAGAACCGTGTACCTAGAACCTCTCCTCAGCACAGAGGTGGAAGGGCATCAGTGCTGCACCTGGACTTGGCTTTCTGAGAAAGATTGCTTTTTAACCTTTGGCTTTCTTCATTCAGCGTGCCATCTTTGATATTACAGCAGTGCCTGTGGAAGGACAGGGTGAGAAAAGCTCGGAGAGAGAAAGAGAATCGAGGGCAGGAGAGAGTGGACAGCAAGACTGAGAAGATGTGAACAAGTGAGATTTAATCCACCAAGGAGAATTGGTTGGGTTTGCTTAGCCTCTGAAGTTATAGAAAGAATGACGGTGGAGAGTAAGCCTCTTTGAGACCCTGCTTAGAGTCAAGGGTACCAATGAGAGGGCTAGGAAAAGGAATGCTTCTTGATTCCTTGGCTCTGACCATAATGACCCAGGAGAGAGGTGCCTCTCATGTAGCTGAGCAGGGTGAGGGAAACAGGTGTCAAGAATGAAGAATGGTTTTATCTCCCAGGTGATATTAAGAAACAGTCGTGGAAGACAGGCCTGGCCTCACATGCCAGATCCACAGTGCTGACCTGGACAATCTGTCCCTGGTCCCCATGCAAGAGAAACCCTGATCCTGGGGAGAGAATTGCAGGGTCTTCTGCCCCTTTTCTATCTGCCTGTAGCTCTCCATGTTGATTAAATAGTTCATTGCATTCTGAAGTTTGGGGATTGTTTTTTCTTTCTTTTTCTTTTCAAACCCTTTAATGATAAGAAAACAAATGAAGCTTGGTACAAGCTAAAATGTTTAAATGGTGTGGAAACCCGAATGATAGCAAGTAAGATAATACAGATATTATTAAGATTTCTTTTTTGTTTTGAGGTGATGTAGATAAATGTATTTATATGCCTAGTGGGATATTCAATATTATGAATATTAAAAAGGGGCAATAAAAGGGTATGTAAAATATGTATGAAGAAAAGATGTATAAAAATTTGCCCTTATGCACGGAACTGTTTCTGAGTGCCAAGCACAGAAAGCCGCTAAATAAAATCTTTGCAATTATTTTCTGTGTGTTTGTTCATATAGACAAATGAAGTATTGTGTTCTGTCTTACAATAAGTTAAACACTTTCACATGTGTTATCCTATGTGAATTTTATGCAGATAACATAAAGTCAATATTATCCTTGTTTTAAGATAGTAGCTGAGCTACTCAAAAGTTGGGTGAAATATCCAGGACCACACAAACCATCATAGAGAGTGATAGATTTCATATTTAACAAGATGTTCTCTTGCATATTGCCTATACAAGTATGGTCTAATAGCAACCTTTAAGGTTGCTGTGTGCCAGCACCCTACTATTTCTAATGACTCATCATCCTACAATTCTGAGAGATGGGTGTGATTTTAATAATAATATCTGGAAGAAGTTTTATAGAAGGTCAGATACTTGGCCAAGGTCCTCAGGTAGCTAGTGATAGAACTGGTAAACTAATCTAATGTCTGTTCAATTAGCACTGTGGCCTTATGTCAGAACACAGTACCATTTGGAGAATCAGAAACAGAGGTATATTCTGAAATATTGAGACATGAATGACTGAGGCTGGATTTTGCCTTATGTATTTGATAATGAATTTATACTGCATTTTGAAGCACAGGAGGGGTAATTTTGATCTGTTATGCATAAGCTAACTGTATAAAAACCAATGAAGAATGAGGGACATGCTATTTCTAAGCATTTCCACATAATTCAGGCAAGCCCAGCAATGTCCCTAAAGGGTGGATCGGGGAGAATATTTTGATTATTAAGTGGAGAAGTAGGACCATGAATTGTGCTCCCAGCCCTTTTTATGTGCTTGGGAAGCAGCAGAGCAGGAACATAAAATCCACTCTTCCCCTTATACCACTTGTGTCCTGTTGGATAGTCAAACTGGTCACTCACAGACTCACTTTACTGGCATTGGTTGTGGGCAGCTTGGATGCTGGACACTGCACACACTCACTGGAATTGGAGCTAGGTTTGGGGGACAATATTTTTTGCAGGATGTGCATTGCACTTGAACATGAATTTATTTAGTGAGTGTGCATTGCATTTGAACATGAATTTAGTGAATTTCTATAGAACACGATGGAGCACATATTGAATAATTTTGTCATAATGTTTTCTTGACAAAAACAGGTCAGGTGCACATATGAACTCACAGAGATGATAGCAGCATGCACAGGAGCTGCACAAGTTCAAGTCAGATAGGGTCCCAGTGCTGAGTAAGAAATAGGAGCTGATATCCCTAACCAAGAAACTATCTCCAGTTGACAAACAACTCCTAAAGGAAAAATAAATTTTCTTCAGTTGGTTTTCAGTGGGTACATAAATCACTCTTAAGGGTAGGCTGCATGCCCAGCAGTATATGGGAACTACAGAATAAACTGAAGGGGATTTCTTTTAGAATTTTCATCTAATTTTGTTTTCATTAGTCAGTATCTATCTATCTATCTATCTATCATCTCTATATCTACCTATGTATCAATCATCTATCATTTATCTATCTCTAACTCTATCTCTATATCTATCATTTATTTCTATCTCGTTATCTATCCATCTATCATCTATCTCTTTATATATCTCTATATCTATCTACCTACCTACCTATCCATCTTTAAATCATGACCACAGTTTCCCCCTCTGTCTTCTCCTCCCAATTTACCTCCCCCTTCTCTTCCCCACTCCTCTTACATTTATTTTCAGAGAAGGGCAGGCGTCCTATGAATATCAAGCAGCCATGGCATATGAAGGTGCAGTAAGAGTAGGTTTCTCCTCTCCTATAAAGGCTTGATGAAGCAACCCAGTAGGGGAAAAGAGTGGGGGACAAAAATCTTAATCATTGCTTTGACTGTACAAATAACTCAGAAAGTGGCATGTCAGTTAATCCCGTTAACCATCAAATCGCTGCCAAGCTAGTTGAGAGAATGGCCAACTCAATATCTCCATGAATTTGAGGCTGTTCGGGCACGACTTGTCTCAAAACATGAAAAACATTCCTATTTGGAAACCTACGTTACTCCTCTGCAAGAATGGAGGAACAAACTAATTACATGGACGCATTTGGTTATTTCTTTCTGATTTATTAGTAGACCAAGCACTATTAATTGGTTTAGTGGCCTCTGAAGTAACAGATAATAAATAATCATAATGTGACATGTAACAAGCTTGGCATAGACATTTCCACATTTTTATTTGGAAAGAATAATAATGAAGAAAAAAAGGGCAGTGGTGGTGTACAGCTTTAATCCCAGCATTTGGGAGGCAGAGGCTGGTAGATCTCTGAGTTCGAGGGTTTCAAGCCAACCAGAGCTACACAGAGAGAAACCTTGTTTTGAAAAAAAAATTGAACAATCATCTAGATTCTGAATTTTAGAGCATCAAATAAGATATATTTCTATAATTTTGGCTCTTTTCAAATAGCCTAAACCACTTATGCCCGTACTATGGCATGTGTTTCATCTGCATCTGATGATATAATAGAAAGGATTATACACACTGGATAACAACCTTCTCAAGAGGGGCTGGAGTGATGGCTCAGGAGTTAAGAGCATTTGTTGCTCTTGCAAAGAAGATCCAGGTTCAATTTGAAGCACACACATGGTAGTCTTTATCCATTTGAAAACTCTAGTTTAAGAAGATCCGATACCCTCTTCTGACTTCTGTAAACATTACACATGAATGAATGTGGTGCACATACTTATGGATAAAGATGTAATTAAAAAGAATTTGTCATGAATATGTTCGTATGCCCAACCAGATTGAGAAAAACTCATGAGGTGTCAACCCCACACAAGGAGTTATAGGCAAATGAAGAGAGCTGGGAGTGAGAGAAGTGGTCTTTTCTGTGGAAGAGCACAGTAATTGGTTGTCCAGTGGCAAAGTCATCCCTGAAAACACACATACAAATGACATTAGACAGGCTGAACAGATTATACTTAGGAATATATGTATATATGTATGTTGTGGCCTCCAGCCAGTGCCTACCTAGCAATAACATGGGATAATTTATATATATAAATAAATATATATATACTTATATATATTTATTATATATATCTTTATGTACTGTTATTACATGTATTTATATAAATATTTATATATATAATATATATGTTTATATATATTATAATATATATATACTTATATATATATTATATATATATAAACACATGTAATAACAGTGAATAAATAGGCAATTAATTTGAAGGAGAGAAGGGAGGGGCACATGAAAGGGAAGGGATACAATTAAATCGTCTCAAAAAATTAAAAAAATGTTCTTATAACTTTTTATAAAATCATAAAACATCGTTATATTTTATACTCTGTTTATGTACAAAAGAGTGTTTCGTAAAAGGATCATTCTTTAAAGGCCATAATTTCTTAAAAGGATATAGTTTAGAGGGTTCGTTTGGTTATTTTTTCCCAAAGGAAACACTGCTTTGTTTATTTGTAATTATCATTACCAAGGACAGATCCTAGGATCACAGATGCTCAATACATAAGCAGCTTTCACTGCTGAATTGTTGACCAACTTTGTTTTTTTCAGTGATAGTACAAAATGATGGCATGGCTAAATTCACTCCACAATAAGAGGAGTTGTATTAGTTAAGGTATATTTTTCTTTCATAGAGTATTATGTCAGAGGTAAATATAACATTAATTTAGATACTGCTAGCACCACTGTATATAATAACAGCATAAAAAGCAAATATATGCTTTTTATTTATTTATTATTTATTTTATTATTAATTTATTTGTGTGTATGTGTTTGAAGGTGTGCACACAAATGTACCCATGGAGATATCATGCATTCAGAAGATAGCATCAAAATGTTTTCTTCTACTATAGTGGTTCTCAACCTGTAGGTCACATATCAGATAACTTCCATATCAGATATTACATTACAATTTATAACTGTAGCAAAATTGCAGTTATGAAGTAGCAATGAAATAATTTTATAGTTGGGGGTCACCACAGCATAAAGAACTGTATTAAAGAGTCGCAGCATTAGGGAGGTCAAGAACCACTGCTTATTACTATCTGTCTTGTTCCTTTGAGTCAGAGTGCTCCCCTCTTGATTTGTGACTGGGATGGCAGTCAGCAAGAGACCATACCTGGTCTGCTATATGGGTGCTGGAATCTGGTTTAGCTGTAGCTCTTATCCACTGAGCCATCTTGTAGAGATGGCCCCCATGATTTCTTTCTGGAAAGGACTCCCCTTTTGTCAACCATTCTTATGTGGCAAATGCTGTTGAAAGCTCTGAAAATTCAGAGAAGATGCTCAGGATAAGCAGATCAGGTCTGGATTCTTTTCATTAAAGAAGTTGGAGTTCATTGAACTTAGGAGAATGCTGGGAGTTTTTGTAATTTGAAGGGAATAATGGCTTTAAGAATGAAACATCAACTTTAAAAGGCAAGAAAATGTCTCATGAATCACAAATGGCAGAGACATTTTGAAACTTCCTTGTCCTTCCCTTCCCTTCACTCTCCTCCCCTCCCTTCCTCTTCACTAGCCACCCCCTCATTTTTTTGTAGAGAATCAAATGCAGAGCCTCATGCATGTCAGACAAGCCTTCTACCCTGAGCTATAGCCTCAGCCTGACCAATATCTTCTTCCATGAACTGATTTCTCCTTAGTGGGAGTTTTGAGGGCTGACCACCAAGAGCACAGCTGGACTGATGCCGGTGTTTGACTAGTTGCTTAGTACTTAGATGACTCCAGAGGAGATGTTCTGCAGTACTGATGTGCCTTTATGAGAAGATGATTTCTTCAAGGAAGCTTGGCCACAAGTTCCTTACCAAAAGCCTCTTTTGGTTATGGTCATTAATTGTTAGAGATTTGATGTCCACACCCGTGACAGGCTCAATTCATCATCTGGTTCAATTCAGGGACTGTTGTTCCAAATGCTGCATTAGGTACTACAGTGTGATGGTGAACCAGCACATAATTCCTGTCTTTAAGGAGCCCAAGACCGGAAGTGAGACTGACCTTGAGTGCACCAATGCCTGACTGAATAGTATAATTTCAGACTGGTATAATGATTCTAAGGGAGATAAAGTTTCCAGGTGTTAGGGAGTGAGTGAAAGAGGATACAGTTAAAGCATCACAAATGCTGATGGTGTGTATGTGTTTGCTTGCACTCATCCCTGGCAAAGGCATCTTCATTGGAAGATGTGCTCACATAATCTTGCCTCAAACGAGGCCAGATGTTTTTGTTCCTGTACTTCCTTTCTACTATTCTTACTTTAAAAAACCTTCAGGACTTTCCAAACCTGAATCTATAACCTACAAGGTCTCAATGAAGCTGTATTTTATGATATCTTAGGTAGAGAATGAGAGTCATTTTTTTCCTATTTGTTCATATTAGTAACAAACATGGTTTGATATTCTGCAGTCCTCTCAGGACTGTTCTCTGTGCTCTTTGGATACAGAGTATTTCTACCCCGGAAGATGTCAGTTTGGTCGAGGAGTTAGGACGTCATTCGAAAGTGAACAAGACGTGTTAAGTTAGTGATAAAGAGCATGCACACTGCTGACTTTCAGGAGGAAACTGATTTTTAGACAGTGTTTATTACATGTTATACTTTATGCAAGGCAACATCTTATAATCCTTGTAACCACCCTGTAAGAGTTGTCTCTATTTTATAGTTGAGGAAACAGAAACTCACTCAAAATGACAAAACTTGTAAGAAACAAAGACAGGATTCCAATTCAGGCCTGAACCAAGAATTATAGGAATAAAATAAAATAAAGAGAGATAGCTTTAGGGGAAAGGTACCTTGAATTTTACTTTGAAAATTTGATGAATGGTAAAATTGGAGAGAACAAATTTCCCTGGCGATTGAGAGAAATAAAGAAGACAGATATTTCTGAGACGAATGGGCTCTGGTTGAGGGAGAAGATGGCCACTCTCAAGTCAAAGTTAATCATGTTGAGTCTGCTTTTGCATGACGCTGGGTTTCCTTTTCCTACGTGAGGTATCTTGGTTGTGCAACTTGGGAAGTTCAGAATTTCATCCCATGTCTGAGTGGAAACCTCAACCTAGAAAAGTCTTGTGGTGTCTGGGAGGCGATGGAGGAGTCAAGCCATGTCTCCAACACCTCCACCCATACTCCTCACCAGGGCCCCAGGGAGAGTTCAGCCTCCACACTCCCTGAGTCAGGCCCCTTGCTTTCCCCAGCCACGTGGGATGGTGAAAGGGGACTTTGCTGCTGAATGCCAAGAAAAGATTCATCATGTTTTCCTTCTGAGCTCACTTTACAACCTACTGCACTCGTCTTTTATGGGCAAGCCCAGCGGCTTTTCCCACTTCGGATGCTTCCTTCTCACACATTTGCTTTTATAGACTCTGCTGCAAGCCCCGCCCAGGTACAGAAAACCAGAGGTGGGTGAATCATTTTAATATTATTTTTACCCTGTGAAACCAGACTGGATATGGGGCTGGAAAAGGATTGCCATGGCAACCTTGAATGGTTCTCATTTAATGGGGGCATTTGGTACTCCATGACAAAGTTAATGGAGTTCTTCCCTTCCTCCACAATGTGTATCCGTCCTCAACTCTCTTAAATTCTCTGTAATGAATGAACCTTCAAATTTTATCCTAGCCATGATGATTCCTCATCCTTCTGACACTCCATCATGGGGTTCCTTGAGTAGAAGAGTGATTCTGGAAACCAGGCATCTTGCATTTCATAGTTCCATTATTTTCAACACAATGGTAAGTCTGCATTTAGCTAACAAAGAATGTCTTCCTTGTTTGAGAATAAGACTAATTTTTTCTATTTGTTCATATTAGTAACAAACAATAAATATTGGAAAATGGGTTGACATTCTTCAAAGCTTGGGTCATGTTTATAAGACAAATATAGATTTGGGTACATGACTGATTCTCTGTTCCAATGATTGAGACTCTAATGATTACTTTCAAGTGAAAAGAAGGAAAAAAATGTAGCCTGAGCATTCAGGAGAAAAGAAACATATATGGGGCTAGAGAGATGGCTCAGTGGTTAAGAGCACTGACTGTTCTTCCAGAGGTCCTGAGTTCATTTCCCAGCAACCACATGGTAGCTCACAACCATCTGTAATGCAAACCTATGCCTTCTTCTTGTAATTCTGAAGACATCATGACAGTGTACTCACATACATAAAAATTAATTAGTCAATTAAAAAGTTTTTAAAAAAATAAACATATGTTAGACATTGGGGAGAGTTTAGGAGACCCTCAGTCAATCTCTCCTGAGTCAACTTAATTTGACATTCCTATCACACTAGTAGATAAAGATAAGTCTAACTAGATTTCAGACTCTCAGCTGCTTTGTAAAATAAACTGTAAGAATCAACTTGAGCTCTTTTGGAGCTCAGTAGCAAAATTACAGTTATGAATTGGCAAGTTGTGGGTAGCTGAGTTCATCAGAAATATATGTTTTCCAATGTTTGTGATCCACAGGTTGAGAACTGTACAGGCTGTGTCTCTCAGTAGGAGTTTCTTCTTTGTCTTCTAAAATGTATCAAAGATGTGGATTTTGACTTTTCTTAAATATGAAGAGGAAAAACGAATATGAGAAATGCTTATCATATGCCAATGAATGCTTTACAAACCTCAGCTTCTTCAATCTTGTAAATCATTTGATGAAACTGATAGTATTTTTAAATTTTAGATTGAATTATTTTTATACGTATGGTATTTGCCTGCATGTACGTATGTATGTGAAACACATGTTTGCAGTGCCCACAAAGACAAGAAGATGGCATCAGATCCTTGGAACTGGGCTTATGGATGGTTGTAAGCCACCATATGGGTACTGGTAACTGAACTTAGCTCCTATGCAAGAGCAATAAGGGCTCTCAACTGCTGATTCATCTCTCCAGCCTCAAATTTGATATTATTATTAATTATTCTATCTTCCTTATACTACGTGTGAGAGATACCAATGCTGAGAGGCTAAGAATCTTGTTGAAGGTTTGATTTAGAACTTGCACTGCTAGTTAATATGAGATTGTTTTGCTTAGGCAAAACAATGGCAGCACTATAGGTGTGTCATATTATGTACCTTAAAAACTTTTAGTGTAAAGGGAATTACCTCTCATTCAATTTCATCCAGAAACAGCCCAGAGATGAAGTTCATGTGGATATCAGCTCTGGAGTGTCAGGATCACCCTCTATACCAAGTGTCATTTTACCTGGTCTTAAATGGCACTTGATATTCAAAAGCAATAGTGTGGAAAGATGTCCAAGTTCTGTACTCCTCATTGCCCAAAGATCCAATCAGTTTGGCAGTCACATTCCTAAATGGTTTCATTTTCTTTTTCTTTCTTTCTTTTCTTTTCGTTTCTTTTTTTTTTTTTAGTTTTTTGAGACAGGGTTTCTCTGTGTAGCCCTGGCTGTCCTGGAACTCACTCTGTAGTTCAGGCTGGCCTTGAACTCAGAAATCCACCTGCCTTTGCCTCCCAAGTGCTGGGATTAAAGGCATGTGCCACCACTGCCTGGCTTCTAAATGGTTTCTAAAATGAGTTTCTGGAATTGGGTTTCCTCAAACCTTGTGACAATGTTCCAGCCGGTGGCGCAGAATTCATCTGAGAGGAAACACTTAGAGTCAGGAATTGGATTGTAAATTAGCATTTCAGAGCTTCTGAGATCATCCCTGCTCCACTTGTTAAGGAAACCACATGAATACTAAGCTGCACATTTGCTACAAATATGGAGGAGGTCTAGCTCCAGCCCCTGCATGCTCTTTGGTTGTTGGTTCAGTCTCTGGGAGCCCCACCATGGGCTGAGGTTAGTTGATTCTGTGGGTCTTCTTGTAGTGTTCTTGACCCCTCCAACTTGTTCACTTCTATCCCCAACTCGTCTACAAGGCTCCCCAGGCTCTGCCTGATGTTTGTCTGTGGGTCTCTGCATCTGCCTCTATCTGCTGCTGGATGAAGCCTCTCGTGAGATAGTTCTGCTAAGTTCCTGACTGCAAGAATAGCAGAGTCTCATTAATAGTGTCGAGGGCTGGCTCTCTCACATGGGATGGGTCTCAAGTCAGTGCTGATCTCCAGAATTTTATGGACTACCTCCCACTTACATCTATGTTACTATCACTCAGTAATGAAGTCCTGTGTAAAATTGATGTTCAGGACATGTAGATGGACCACAGTTGAAGGCTTAGTTGAATAGGTTAAAGTAAAAATTATTTCCAGGCCTGTGAATTAATTTCCAGAAACTCTTCCATTTGTCATGGAATATTAATATGGCTAATGTTGGCATTCAGATAGAATGACATACTCCCAGATAGAATTGTCACTATGGGAATAATTTGTTCCTCAAAGGACAATTTTATTTAGCAAGCCTTTGGGTTAGGGAAACTGACATACACATCCTTCTTTTTATCTTGTAGCAAGAAAGAACTTAGCAGCCACTAGCTTGACCTTTAGTTTGGTCTATAGCTTTATATCTTCCAGAATATCTTCCTTAAATCCACACAGATGACTCTGGTAGGCTTCATGGACATTATAAAAACCAACTGTCTGGTATAACAGATGGACCACTCAACCCTCAACTCAAATTTCTAGTCATACTTTCTGTGCTGGTTTGAGTAAGACTGGCCATCATAACTCATACATCTGAATACTTGGTCCCAGTGTGTGGAGCTGTTTGGAAAGGATTAGGAAGTGTGGTTTTGTTGAGGGGTGTGTCACTGGGGGTGGGCATTGAGATTTCCAAAGCCTTATCATCTGGGTTGTATGACTGAGCAGAACTATCTCATACAAAGTGCCCAATTTGAGAATAGCAAAGATGATCTCTAAGGCTCTGTCTCCATCAAAGATAGGCTCATGCTTGGGGTTTCAGGTAGTATCTTAGTTACTTTTCTATTGCTATGATAACATACCATACTAAGGTATCTTATAAAAGAAAATATTCATCTGGCTCATGCTTCTTTCCAGAGATTTAGAATTTTGACCATCATGACAGTGAGCATGGCAGCAGGCAGGCTGACATCTCACATCTGATCCACAAGCACATATCAGAGAGAGCACTAACTGAATGGTGAGGCTTTTGTTGTGGATAGCCCTGGGGCTGATTGTAATTCTGCTAATTCTGCCCTCCTGGGAGGGGCTTCAGACAAGGAGTGAGTTACACCTGTGACTTCTTGTGAACCAACCCCCTAGTGAATAAAAGAGCCGATCACTGAGCGCATAGGAGACTTCTGGGATGGAGAGAAGAGATAGGGAGGAAGAGGAGGAGGAGGAAGAGGAGGAGGAGGAAGAGGAGGAGATAGGTGCCTTTTGGAACAGTGACAGCATGTAGTAGGTAAGATGTAGCTAGTAGAGTCTCCTGGTATCATGGTAGATCTGCAAGGATTCGCCACCAGAGGAATCAGATTTTGATAAGGTTTACAAGATTAGGTTTCAGTTGATGTACCCAGAGACTGAGTTACCATTATTTCTGAACTAAGTTTGTGTTGTGCTTTCTTTCATGTGGCGGCTTGTCTGGGTTCAAGAGAGAAAGGTACAGCAGCAAAGTATGGGTTTGTCTGATGTGCACCACAGAGGCCATGGGGGTATTGAAGCATAGGTGGTGTGGTACTAACCTGCCAGTGGGAACCTAGTGAGCTGGGTGGAGAGATCGTGGAGCTCTGAGTCAGAGCTCCATGAGATGAAAGCAGGTTGGCCATTGCCTGCCAATGCATGACTGGCCAGCCCACGGGGATGAGAGAACCAGGGAATTGTGCGAGAACATGTGCTATACATTCCTTCTTTTTAAATATTTCCCGCAACAGGTGAGGGTTTGGAAATCTCAATGCCCACCCCAGTGACACACCCCTCAACAAAACCACACTTCCTAATCCTTTCCAAACAGCTCCACACACTGGGACCAAGTATTCAGATGTATGAGTTATGATGGCCAGTCTTACTCAAACCAGCACAGAAAGTCTGACTAGAAATTTGAGTTGAGGGTTGAATGGTCCATCTGTTATACCAGACAGTTGGTTTTTATAATGTCCATGAAGCCTACCAGAGTCATCTGTGTGGATTTAAGGAAGATATTCTGGAAGATATAAAGCTATAGACCAAAATAAAGGTCAAGCTAGTTGCTGCTAAGTTCTTTCTTGCTACAGGATAAAAAGAAGGATGTGTATATCAGTTTCCCTAACCCAAAGGCTTGCTAAATAAAATTGTCCTTTGAGGAACAAATTATTCCCATAGTGACAATTCTATCTGGGAGTATGTCATTCTATCTGAATGCCAACACTAGCTATACTAATATACCATGACAAATGGAAGAGTTTCTGGAAATTAATTCCCAGGCCTGGAGATAATTTTTACTTTAACCCATTCAACTAAGCCTTCAACTGTGGCCCATCTACATGTCCTGAACATCAATTTTACACAGGACTTCATTACTGAGTGATAGTAACATAGATGTAAGTGGGAGGTAGTCCATAAAATTCTGGAGATCAGCCCTGACTTGAGACCCATCCCATGTGAGAGAGCCAGCCCTCGACACTATTAATGAGACTCTGCTATTCTTGCAGTCAGGAACTTAGCAGAACTATCTCACGAGAGGCTTCATCCAGCAGCAGATAGAGGCAGATGCAGAGACCCACAGACAAACACCAGGCAGAGCCTGAGGAGCCTTGTAGACGAGTTGGGGATAGAAGTGAGCAAGTTGGAGGGGTTAAGAACACTACAAGAAGATCCACAGAATCAACTAACCTCAGCCCATGGTGGGGATCCCAGAGACTGAACCACCAACCAAAGAGCATGCACGGGCTGGACCTAGACTTCCTACATATTTGTAGCAAATTTACAGCTTGGCATTCATGTGGTTTAACAAATCGAGCAGGGATATCTCAGTCTCTATTATATGGAGCAGGGATATCTCAGTCTCTATTACCTGCCATTATACCCTTTTACATGGAGTGCATGTTTGGGCCTCAGCGGGAGAGGATGTTCTTAGTCCTGCTGGGTCTAGATGTTCCAGGGTGGGGTGGTATACATGGAGCCCCCCCTTCTCTGAGGAGAAAGTGTGGCAATGGAGAGAGGGATTAGTAAGGATGGGACTAGAAAGAGATGAGGGAGGGGGATGTTACTGGGATGTAACGTGAATAAAAATAAATAAATAAATAATATAATTTTTGGAGATCACATAGAGATGTGAAAGATTCATGAGGAATGGTGCCATAGAAATAAAGGTAGACTCTGTAGATGCAAGAGGGTCAATTCACAGTTCAGGTAAGGCTCCCTGGAGATAGCAATGAGTAGTTGAAGTCAGATTGCTTAATATTGATACAGAATAAACCAAAGGCCAATGACTGTACAAAGCATAATCTGAAGTTCTGCTCCAAAGACTGGTAACAGTTTACTGTGGCACCATGCTGTATGTGTTTTGAAACTGGGGGATTTCCCATCTAGCAAAATATCTTCTAAAGTGTAGAGAATAGGCTGAGCAACTACCCACTTGTAAGCTAGGTGCAGGTTCGATTTGATAAACAATTCAAGAGACTACAAGAAGCACCCTCAGCCTCTGGCCGTACTCTCAGAGTCATAATTATATCAGGATCCTGAGGAGAAATCGGATCTTCTTTTTTTTTAAATCTTGAGAACAATTTCATGTACGGCCAGATTATCTTCGCCCAGGGAACCTGATGATGTGAGTGTATGCAGACACTTAACCTATACTAGGAAATTCAAACAGGGTGCAAAGATCACTTGTGGGAAGGTGTGAGATCCACAGGGAAAGCCAAATCACCGAAGAGCTACCCCTGTGAGAGCCAAGTCAAGCAAGACTCAATAAGGGCTGTCAGGCATTGCATAGGCCTGCACTTGAGAGGTTGATGGTGGGACCCAGAGATCCAAAATTATGGGCTATTTAGCTTGGCTTTCAGTATGACTAGCTCTTTTGTGACTTGGCTGTTCTTGGGGATGTCACACCTTGATTCTATTGGCTTTGCTGTAGAATATTTTTAAGGTGAATTTTATGCTTCCAATGACATAATCCTTTCTGTTTGGAGTAATAACTAAAGAAGACCCAATAGTAGGGGTTGAACAATCAAGCTGTTATCTCTTAGGCAATACTTCTGTGAGACAAGCTATGTAGCAAGTTTGCAATTTGAACAGGACCTCTTAATGCAAGCATACTATACTTAGGATACTTTTCTTTCACTTCATTAATACCCTGTTCTCATGTAGGTGGTGCTAAGAAGGAGATGGGAGCTAAGCTTGGTGACAAAATTTCTGTCATTCAAGCTACTACAGAAGTTGGGACAGGACATTCACAATTTCAAAGCCTATCTGGACGACAGAGGACAGTCAAAACCAGCTTGGGGAACTTATGTTTTTCCCTACCCCTGGAAAGAGGTCTGTGAATATACCATGGATACAGAGTACTAGTAGAGCATGCTCAAGAGTTTAGATCAAACCCCAGAACCCCCAAATTTAAAAATTAGAAAAATAAGGCTGGAAGTTAGTAGAATAGGCTTAGTAGGAAGTGAGAAACTATGCTAGTTCATTTGATGAATGAGTGCCATTGAATGAAGCTGGAAGCATCAGATCTTTTGGAGGTAGATTTACATGGGGTTGTGAGCTCTCCCATGAGGATGCTGGGAACTGAACTTGAGTCCTTGAGAAGAGCAGTACATTCTCTTAACTGCCCCTCCATTCCTCCAGCCAGAGTGGACATCTATTGTTTGCTTCAGCTTTCATAAATACCCTCTACAAGAAACCCAAAGCACAATGATTGTAGAATTTTTTAGCCTGATATTTTTCATTTGCTCCAAAAGGGGAGTGTTGCTTTCACAGGTTGTATAAACACAGGGTTGGGAGCTGCTGTGGTTAGAGGCGAAGAAGCAGGGGTAAGGATTGGATCCAGAGATTTGGAACAACAAGAAATAAGCAGACTCCTGTAAGGCCCGGGGCAGTGACTCTCCAGGAGTTTGGTCTTCTCAGTTTTACAGACCAGGAGATGACAGAGTGAAATGCACTCTGATTTGCTTTCTATCAAGTTCTCCCTGAAAGCTGACATTTTATTAGCATGTTTTGTTTCAAAAGAAGCTACAGACTTTGGACAAATTCCAGTGTTTTTTTTTTTTTTTCTTTTTCCATTTTTTTCAACCACATCACAGAAAACACTATAAAGGGAAAAAGCCCTTTTTAAAAAGGTCTGAGTTGGAGTGTTTGGATTAATCTTTTCTCAAAATAAAATAGGGGTTATAATTTGCCTCGTAGGTTGTTAAGGACAGTGTTCTTATGCAACAATAGCCCTCAGCTCTGAGAAGTGGCACAAGAAGAATGTGACAGGTACAGCTTGTATTTGTGCTTGTCCATTTTTCTTCCATCTTTTGTCTATTTCATGTTGCCTATGACAACATCACAGCAGACATTGTTTCAAAAGAGGCATGGAGGCCAGGCAGAGGGATCAGCAGGTGAAGTGATTGCCACACAAGCATGGAGACCTGATATTAGACATTAATAAAGATTTCCGTGAATTCCCATCCATTCTTTATTTAAAAAGAAACAGCATGCATGTTGGTCTACACTGTATACTATTTATAATAGATATATACCATAATTTTGGGAGTCTTTTGAGACAGAGTCTTATTCTACAGTGTAGGCTAACCCCAAAACATTCCTAGCAATTCTCCTTCAGGTGTTTGAGTGACCATGATTGGCTGTTCTATCACAATTTTATCTCTTTCAATAAAGACAGATATTTAAAATGCTTTTATTAATCAATTTTTCCAATTTAAAATGATTATAAAAAGATTTATTTCTGTTTTCTCTGTGTGAGCACTTTGCCTGCATTATGCATGCATGGGCATCATGCGTGTTGTGCCTGGTGCCCTGAGGGTCCAAAAGGACGTGTCAAACTCCCTAAAAGTATAGTTAGAGATGGTTGTGAGCCACTATCTAGGTGCTGGTAGCCAACACCAAGATCTTTGTAAGTTCAACAACTACTGTACTATCTCTCCATTCCCATAAAAATAATTTTTGAGAATATATTTCTACATAAACTAGACTTGCATAGAACTCAATATGTAGCACAAGAGTGCATTGAACTCATGGCCATCATGCTTCTACCTTCCAAATGCTGGTATTATAACAAGACATGTGCCACCATTCCCAAGTTAAATATTTTGAATATATATTTTAACTACTTGTAGACTTGTCTTAGCTCTGGCTCTTTATAGATAAAAGCGGCTGGAAAATGATTTGGATTCTATAGATAGACACAGTTCTTAGCAACTTATCAAGGCTTCTCTGGTCCTCTTAGAATGACTAAGGCTCACTCAACAGCTGCTAGCAGCTCCACCTTCCTCAAAGGGGTAATCATGTGAGTTTCAGCTGACTTGACCACAATGCTGCCTCCAATAACCTCTCCTTTTCTTCTACAGATGCACAGGGCAGGGGCAGCCTGCTCTCTGTCTCTTACCATACATAGAAAATTTTAGCAGCAGCTTTCCTGCCATCTGTTTCATCAAGTTCTTAATCTCAGTACCATTAGTAATTGACACCATAACTAAGATCACCGGTGAGTGGTTGGAATCTTGGGATGGGCCAGGAATTTGACCTGTAGATTCTGGGGGGTCTGACAATAAGAGTCTTGTGGTAAACCAATATCTGTGGCAAAAAGTGGTGACTGTAGCACATAGCTGAGTAGACACACAGTTTTCCAAGCCTGGAATTGCTCCATAAATAAGATAAAGTTTTCTGACCTATTTCAGATTATTTGTAACCATGGTCACCACATGCTCCAGGTACAAGTCTCTTTCATGACCAGAGAGAAGAGTTTCAGGCTCCAGGCTTCCAGCCAGAAGGAGAAGACTGATATAATATAGTATCTTCTCAAACGCATACAATATCATACACTTGAAAATACCTGGCCAAAATTTGAAAATTGAGTCCCCTCCCCCAGTTTGAATTCCTAGTATCTCTTATTTAAAAAGTAGGCTTGGGTAATTTTACAGCCTCAATTTTATAAGAAGCCTGGTAGGTCTCCCCTCTTTTCAAAGGACATGGACTTTCCAGTTGGACTGGCTTCATTTGGTCTGTATCACTTATGTGTGAGTTTATAACTCCTTGTTTAGATGTGATAACATTGACCTCTCAGAAACTCTAGTTCTGCATATTGCTGAGAAGAAGAGGCAAGCACAAGCACTATGTGAATTTTGTGGAACCTTCAGGGTCCTCAGCCATTAAGCATTTCTGATTCATCTAACAAAGGACAAAAATTCCAGTTCCTGTATTATTTTTCCTAGCAGATTTTGAATAGCTACCATACAGATTAATAAACATATCAAAAGAGGCCGAGCAAGTTACCCTAGTTTGATGAGAACATTAATGGCAGAGTCAGTATTTGGCTATAGGTGATCTTTCCCCGTAAGTTGAGTCTGGAATTACTCTATCTCACCACATCAGGTTTGAAGGAGAAAAGGGAAGGTGACATGATGTAATTAAATTACAATTTCAAAAATAAAGATATTACATATTAAAATAAATTCAAAGAACAACATGGATAGGAGAAAGATGCCCTTCAGATGAAGAACAGGGAGAGTGTCCAGAGCACACAAGAGAACTGAGGATCGCATTCTGACCAGTGGGATTATAGGCTAAATAGAGGGGATGGAGGTGAAGTTAAAGTAAAGACACAGGGTAGGTTGAAACTTGTGAGAAATGAGAAATTCTATTTTCTGGAACATCCTGAATCTTTGATGAATATTCATGAGATCTGAAGGACGTGGAGGTGGAGTAAGCATCTCAGTATCTGACTTGTCCCCTTTCTTCATCAAGAAGTATCTCAATACTAAAAACTGTAGCACAAACATAATGTAAAACAAAATCAAGGTCCGGGAGGGGTGAGAAGATCGTGTAGCTACCTATGTGACAGATTTTACTCAGCAAGGAGAATCTATGCTTTAGGGTTGACTTCTCCCTCCTCCTGACTATCTGTGTAGCCTTGGTCAGTTTTCTTTTCTGGATCCTCCTTCTCTCTCTTTTTTGGTAGGAATTTGAATACACTTAAATGTCTTATATCTATTATTAAGTGTCTGGACACAGAAAACCTTTACTGTACAACTGGATAGGGGTGTAACTTTCATAAATAAAACAAACTTTTCTGATCTATTGTTAAAATTATTGGTGGTCATGGTTACAGCTGTTGATAGCTGAAAGTGGTCCATGTATTTTGAAGGGCTTCAGATTTCACTGAATTTAAATATTTTAATTCTGTGTGTCTGTGTGTGGGTTTGTATATGTGAAGACAGCTATTTATAGAGACCAGAATACATTGTTATACATGATTATGAACCATCCAATGTGAGTGCTAGGAAATAAACTCAGGCCTTTTTGTAGGAGAAGTATGTGCTCTTAACCTCTGAGCCACCTCCCCACACTCTAAACTAGAAATGGAAAAGATGATTCTTATTTTAAATAAATCTGTAGATGAGATGAGGAAATTGTTGTTGGTATTAAGAAACAATAGATATTGAGAAGTATCAGAAAAATCAGGGTATACATACGTCATTATTTCAAAATAGGAGCTGGAAGAAAGAATGCAAACTTGTCAAATCCAAGGAATGTTCTGCAATACATTAATGACCAAGATTTGAGAGTGTTTTTTAAGGAGACAGAAATAATTACCAAGGAGTCAGTAAAGGATTGTTCAGAAAAAGTTGCTCCAAGGAACTACGATTGTTTCTTTCTTGTCAAAAATTATTATCTATGTGCAGATATGGTGCTACATATCTATAATCCTAGTTTTAGGCAGTAAAGGCAGGAGGATTGAAAGATTGAGACCAGTTTTGGCTAGACAGCAAGGTTGAGGCTAGCATAGGCAGCATACCAAAACCTAGAATATTACTAAATTATAATTGTATATAAAAATTAATTGTATATATAATATATAATTATATATTTATTATATATAAATATAATTGTATGTATAAATTATATATATATATTATATATGTAATAGGAGTTGTTGTGACTTGGCTAATTACACAATGTGACACTTTAAATAATTTCATGGACGAGTTAGTGAGGCATATTCTATAGTAATCTCCTTCAAATTGAAGTATTCTCTCCTGCAGGACTCATGGATACTTACAAGGTAATGAAACATACAAGGATCAGGAAGTACAAGGATCAGGAAGTTACAGGATTCACAAAGCCCTCTCCAAGATTATGGAAACAGTACACAATACTGGGAAGAGGAGCTTTCTGTCTGGCCAAAAGCTATCTGCATTTTCTGCAGGGAGTTCTAAAGAAGATTTTCTAAGTTGCCAGCCGTGCTGAGGTAGAGTTCTTGGTGAAGCAGGGCTTTGTCTCCCCACCCTACAAAAATTCCTCACCCACACGCCTGTAAGTAATCTCAATAAAACTCACTCTTTTCATAACTTAGCTTTGGTTGGAATACATTTTTTTTCTTTTTTCTTTTTTTTTTTTTTGCTTTTTCATTAGTACTCTTATCTATGGTAAAGAGAGATTTGTCCATATCTCCTCAGGAAAAGTCACAAAACATACATGGTTGACAGCCAATGCAGTTAAAGCTTACAAAACTCAAATATTGATTAAGTAGATCATTCTAAATTACTGAGGGTCAATACATTGAAAGCCGTATATGATATACCTACAGTCAAAATACAAATGGCAAAGTACTAAAAGTTTTTCTCTATAATCTAGAGCAAAAGAAAGATGTTCACATTTACCACTTTTATTGATCTTATCCCTGGCAATCTTAGCCACAGAAATTAGGCGAGAAATGAGATAGAGCTTCCGGATTGAAAGAAAAAAAGTAAAACTATATTTGTTTGCAAATGCAATGAGCTTATATACAGAAAACCCTAGATCACCTGCAAAAACCCATTGTAACCAATAAAGAAATTTAATAAAGTAAAATAATAGAAAATCTGGCAATTTTTCTGTATGTAAACATTGAGTGAGCTACTGAAAAGAATAAATAGAACAATCTGATATTCAATAGTTATAAAAATTTAAATATATAAGAACAATATCAACAAGGGAAGTAAAAGATCTTTGGAACAAGACTAGAAAACTTCGGTGAAATAAATTAAAGATGATACAAATATGTGGAAAGATATCCTATGTCTGTGGATAGAAAGATTTAATGTTTACACAGATTAAAAGAAATTCTGATGCATCAAAATACTTTGTTGTTCTTCAGCAAATTAGAAGAAACAATCTCTGAAGAAAATTTAATTGTATGTGAGCACTGCATCTACATTACTCCTACCCCTCCCAAATTCATAGCCTTTTTAAAAATTATTATCCACACATACATATACACATGTGTACACACACATGCACACATATACAAACATGCACACCTACAAATGTATTCATGCATGTCCACACACACATAAACACACAGGCATGCACACACCCCCCCATATGCACACTCATATGCACATGCACACAGACATACACACATACAGATGCACACAGACACACATACTCACCGGTACACACATATACATGCACATACACATGCGCACACACACTAACATGCACATCTAGCACATACACACATGCACGCACACACAGACGTAGAGGCACATGCACATCCTATTGAGTTCTTCTAGCATTGTTTCTATGTGCATGTGTCCAGGCTGAGCACTGAGCACAGGCATTGGACAACCTGTGAAGAAATTCATCCTAAATAAAGACGAAGTCTTCCTCTCAACAGTCATACAGGCAGCATACACAAGCTGATCTAAGGCCCTGGGAGTAACAACTGGACTGTAAAAAAATAAAAGTAATAAAAATGAAAAAAAGTGTGTGTGTGTGTGTGTGTATGTGTGTGTGTGTGTGTGTGTATGTGTGTGTGTGTGTGTATGTGTGTGTGTGTGTGTGTGTGTAGTTATATCACATGGGAGATGATGTACCTGCAATAGTTCTGCACTATTTGACAAAAACTCCATGAGAGACATGCAAGAATTCTCCTTGAGTTGTTGGTCAGGGGACTATAAGATTATCCTAAAACAAATGGGCTATTTCTACTTCCCTTGGTTGCCACCAAGAACTTGAAGGTGAGATATTTTGCTACCCACATACTCATTTTTTACAACAAATTCTTCAGATAAAAGAAAAATAATATTTAAGTTCATATGAAATCATAAATGATTTTGAGTAGCCAATGTGATCTCAAACAAAGAACAAAGCTAGGCATAGCCTGACTTCAAAATACACTACAAAGCTATAGTAGTCAAAACAGCATGGTGCTGTCATAAAAACAGCTATACAGATCAATAAAACAGAACGGAGAGCCTAGAAATAACATGATATTCATAGTCAACTGATATGTGTGTGTGTGTGTGTGTGTGTGTGTGTGTGTGTGTGTATGTGTGTTACCCTATACAAACAGTGGGGAAAGGACCATTTCTTTAATGCATAATGCCAGAGAAAATATCCACTCACAGCAAAATGAACATAGATCTCTGTCTTTTCCAAGTTACAGATATCAGTTAAAATGGATCAACCACTTAAGTGATTAAGTGAAAGTGTAAAACTAGTAGGAAAAAACCTGGAAGAAATTCTTCAGAACCTTGGCCTTGAAATGATTTTCTATATGTGCACCCTAATGGTAGACAACAGAAGCAAATCCAGGTTAATGAGATCATATGAAACTAAAAATCTGTACAGAAAAAGAAACAACCAACAGAGAGAAAGGCAACTTTCAGAATGGGACAAAGTATTTTTAGACTATTCATTGGACTGGGGCTTGATATTCAGAATATGTATGAATTCAAACAACTTAATGTCAAAAAGTGAAGTAATTAAATTACCTGTGTGCCCCAAAACACTGTGTTCAGTTCTATTTGGAAATGGCTAGAGTAATTCAGATTAATTCAGGTGGACTTCAGTCAGACTGTGTTGTACTGGCAGTGATGGGTCACTATTAGGGGCTAACAGATATCAAGCAGCTCTTTGTGCTTGGCACATTGTTTTTCATATCAGCTGAAAATATACAGCCATGTTGGGAATGGCTGTTACGACTTCCAAACCTCAAGGACTTAATATAATATTAAGTATGCAATTTAATATAATTAATGTATATGCATTATCATTGCCTATCTTTCACACACTATAGATCTGGGGACTGTCAGGTGGCGAGGGAGGCAGCCATGCAGAATCTCAAGATTTTTAGTTTGTGATTCTCCCCTGTAGGCCTTTGGTGATGTTTTTATCGAACAGGCTAATGGAGAAAAACAGGGATTTCCACACAAAACTTTTGGGAAAAGGAGAATGAGTCTGAAAGTGGTATGTGTCACACCTGCTCACATCTCATTACCTACAGCTCCGTAGTGTCTTTTCCTAAGGACAAGAGTCAAGATCCACTCCAGTCGCGTGTCCAAGGGGATGGGTGAAGCACATGTGTTAGAAGAACTCACAATCTAAGTTATTTCGTTTAATTTCTAATGCATATCTACAAGGTTGATGATACAGCTTACAGGTGCATGTAAGCATAGTTCAAATCTGTGTGTTTAGAAATGATCATAACAAATTATACATGCTTCCAAAAGAGAGGGCCTTTGTAAATGTCCTGTGATTCTATGTATGTGAATTGGGATCTTTACAGAGAAGCTCCAACAGAAATGTACACGATCTTGTAAGCATAGGATGGAGGCATACTATAACTCCTTTGACTTCGTTGAAGAGTTGACCTTCAAACTTTGTATAATGAAGTGATTTCCTGGAAGTTGGAGCTACTGCAGAGGGAACTGTGTCTAAGCTGTTGTTGTTGTTGTTGTTGTTGTTGTTGTTGTTGTTGAGGGACCTTCAGCTAGATAGAAGCTTTTGGTTTTCTGATGTGAGATAAAAAAGATATTGTGCCTTTAAACTTTTTTTTTGTCATTGGTATTCTTTTATTTTTTGGTTTCTTTTCCCCACTTGGCATCATGCATGGAAATAGGCTTTGAAAATATCCCATGCAAACACAATAAAATGTCTAAACAGGGCAGGGTGTGTAAGTGTGAATTTGTGGAGGTGGTGGTGGAGAGGAAGTAGAATATGAAAAATTCTGGCCTGGTCTGGCTCTTAAGAATGATCACAAAAATGTGTTAAAAGATGAAAATTGATTTTATTCTATTGTTTTCAATCAGATTAACCTTACTTCCTCTTCAGGTCTACTTTTAATGAGTATGCCTGACCTACTATGTATAGGGCCTTTTTTTTTTTTTCTTTTTTGCAAATAAATCTATGCTTATAAATGGTGTAAATGGCTTTTGTTTTTCATTCAAGTGGGATACTATTTTACTAGCAATTGGTTAAATCCATCTTCCTTAGCTAACTGTTAGAAATGAGAGTCAAACTTTAGGTCTCCTCCTAAGCATTAAAACCCCCAAATAGGGAAATTTGAGTTACTGAAAAGCAGATTTTACAAATATTTTTGTTTCCGAAATGTGCACTATAACCTTATTTGAATGATAACAACAAAGTTCATTTATTTAAAAAATTGCTTATTTTGGATTATTCTTCATTTCCTCTTTCTTCGTACACATCTTCTTACTCTTAGTTAGTAAACTTTGTGATTTCTTGTTATCTCTTTCTCTATTCCCATAAATGCTGACAGAGATGATGTAACCTGAGCTCCCAAGCCCCCCAGAAAAAGCTTATGAAGAAGTGTTGAGAGCAGAGAAAGAGCCTCCACGTGACGGAACTGATCCTGGACTAACATTTTCTGTGACTAGGAGTCTGTTGATGTTCTGGGAACCCCACTGTGCTGGAAGAAGGCTGAGGGTTTAGGCTGGAGTTTCACTTCTGCCTTTCTTGGAACTATGAAATGTGGACAAGTGGTTCAAACTTTCTGTGCTTTAGTTTCTACCTCTTAAGAAAAGCAGCCAATAAAATCAGCTCCCTCATCTCCACTCATTTCCCAACGGATGCATCAGCATTGTAATGTATGTGAAGTTCATTGCTAGCAAAAAGTGTCTTTCTTCTTCAGGCCCACCTCCTTTATTACTTCATTTCCTCTTTGTGTCTTTTAAAAATATCTCATTAACCTTGGTAAGCAATGGAGATTCAACTTTTCAGAACCTCCTTTGGACCACCTTTAATGTCTCATAGCTAGAGGTTGTAGAGCACTATGTACTGTACCCCAGAGCTGAGCAAAGACAGCAGAATTCTCAGGAATTTTTCTCCTCCTCAGAAAGTCAGGACAAAGGGCTATTCAGCAGACAGACTTTCTGTCTCTTAGACCAGGTAAAATTGCCAGTTTCAACAAATTCCCTTCTGCCCTTGAACAAAGCAATCACTCAAGAGAAATTTTCTTTTCATTATAGGATGGTGTTGGGCTAAATGAATTCCTTGCAAATAAGAGTGGATGGGGTGGATCTGTCTTTGTCACCAACTCCTCATGAAGTTGGATGTGGTAGCCATGAAACCAGCCACAGACCAGCAAACTCATGCAGGGTAAGGCAATCAGCCAGGAATCACATCCTGAAAGCTGCAGTCTCTGTTAAGTGTTTGTACCCCAGTGACACCCATTTTGTTTAATCAGGTTACACCATGACTCTTTGTAGGCTTCTGATTCCAGTTACCCTCATCAAGGCTGGTTGGATGAGGTAGAGTAAAGGCATGTTAAGTGAGCTAGTGATCAGTATGATTCTTCCTAGAGGTGGGGTTGTTGAGGGTTGGATCAAATATCCATTTGTCTGGAAAATCCTTTGTAAGTCTCATGTAAGGCAATATGAGTGAGGTACATATACACCCCTTCTGGCCCTGGGTGCAGCTACTTTCCAGAGAGCATACGGATCCTTTTAGACTGGGCAGGGAAATTCATCAGCACTGTCCTCATCCCTGCTCAGCTTTGACCTCGCACTTTGAGCTTTTGACACGGTGACTAAGAGATGCTCTGTCATTTCATGGCATGAAAGCTGGTGACAACCTGGAGGAAAACAGTCATGAATCTTGAAGTTATTAAGTAGTAAGGCCTTGGTTGTCTACTCTTGTGCCTCTGGGCAGTCTAGCTCTGTCCCCATCTCTCAGCACGTCCCCATTTGTTCTGACTTCTAAGTGGTGCTGTAATGTCCTACACTTGTTAGTTTTGTGGAGGTCATTTAACCATCCCCGAGGGTCTTTCCTCCTTTTGTTTCTGTGATGAACTTGCTTTCTCAATCATGTGTTTCTTTTATTTCTTAAGCTTCTGAACATGTATATATATCGTGTTGAACCAGTGAACTTCTTTCTTTAAGATGCTTTTAAGAGACAGTAGTTAGTCAATTTGCTCAGGCATGTAGCCTCTGGTGAAGTGCTGAAAGTCTGCCCTCAGGTCAATCATGAGGGAGAATAGAGACAGGAAAGTATACAGAAGTCTGGAGTTTGGCTGAGTCTACCCTGATGTGAAAACCTCATTTTAGTTTTAGACCAGGTAAGACATATCATGTTTTTTTGGTTTTTTTCTTAACTGTTTATTTTTAAAAATTGAAATTACATTTATTTATTTTTTTACTGAATTATATTTTTATTTTTAATTTATTTTTATTTATTTACTTTTTAAATGATCTTTAATCTTTTTTTACAGTCCAGTTATTATTCCCCTCTTGGTCCATCCTTCAACAGTTCCTCATCCCATTCCTCCTCTCCTGTCTCCAAGAGGATGTCCCCACCCCCCACTCTCACCCCACCAAACCTCCCCACTCCCTTGGGCCTCATGTCTTTTGAGGGTTAGGTGCATCTTCTCTCACTGAGGCCAGACCAGGTAGTTCTCTGCTGTATATGTGCAGGGGCCTCAGACCAGTTAGTGTATGCTACCTGATTGGTGGCTCAGTGTCTGAGAGATCTTGGGGGTCCAGGTTAGTTAAGACTGCTGGTCTTCCTACGAGATCATCCTCCTCCTCAGCTTCTTCCAGCCTTTCTCTAATTCAACTACAAGGATCTCTGGCTTCTGTACATTGATTGGGTGTAAGTATTTTCATCTGATTAGTTCAGCTTCTTGTTTGGCCTCTAGGAGGGCAGTCATGCTAGGCTCCTGTCTGTAAGCACATCATAGCATCAGTAGTAGAGTCAGACCGTGAAGCCTCTTCTTGAGCTGAATCCCAATTTTGATCAGTTACTGGACCTCCTTTCCCTCAGTTTCTTCTCCATTTTTGTCCCTGCAGTTCTTTTAGACAGGAACAGTTCTGGGTCAGAGTTTTTGACTGTGGGATGGCAACTCCACCCCTCCACTTGATGCCCTGTCTTTCTACTGGATGTGGATTCTACAAGTTCCCTCTCCTGACTGTTGAGCATTTCATCTAAGGTCCCTTAAAATTACATTTATTTAGTTGCATGTGTATATGCGTCTGTATATGGGAATGTCACAGTGCACATGTGGAAGTATGTGGATGCTGGAGGACAACTTTCAGGAGTTAGTTCTCTCCTTCTGTCATGACAATCCTGGGAATATGACTCAGCTTCTTAGATTTGGTAGCAAATGGTCTTATCCACTGAGCCATTTCACTGACCTATTTTGTCTTTTTTTAACAAGCACAGTCTGGTTCTGACCAACACTTGGTAGTCCAGGAAGGGTTCTAGCAATAGGATAGTCAATCCTCCTTGAGCGAGGCTTCAAAATCTGGGATCTGAGAAAAGCTCTACTCTGGGTTTCCTTCTTTATATCACAGGGAAGCATTTGCCACCTGTTTTCTTAGAATCTGTGGATAGATATCTACTAAAAGTCAACCAGTCCTGAAAACATGTTTACAGGTGGTATTATATGGCCTGAACAGGTTATATTAAGGAATATGTATGTGCACACATTTACTTATTTGCATACAATAGCAATTAGTTAGAAAGGAGGCCATGGATTTGAGGGAAAGCATGAGGACAGATTTGGGGGGAATAAATGAAAGGGAGGAATGTTGTGAGCAAGCTACAATCCCAAACTGGGCATGATGGCGCACACCTTTACTCCCAGCACTTGGGAGGCAGAGGTGGGTGGTCTCTGTGAGTTTGAGGCCAATGGGACATACAGGAGTGAGTTCTAGACTAGCCAGGGCTACATAGTAAGTCCTCGTCTAAAAAACAAAACAAAAATTTATATTCTCAAAAAAAGGTAAAAGAAAAAAAAAAAAACAAGGCAAGACAAAACAACAACAAGATCCTCAGTGGCCATGGCTTCTTATGGGGTGATGCTGTGGCAAGTGAATTACTTTGACACAAATGTGTTTGGTAAAACTTTTAAGTATAGGGTGACTAAGGGGCAGATTTTTTCTACACTCACAAATAGTCATTTGGTAAATGGGGAGGTTAGACTATAAGCAAACATGGAGGCACTGAGTTCTGTAGTATCCTAACAAGTGACCTATGTTTAAAAATACTTTTGTAATTATCCGATGTGAATCCCCAAGGCATTTTCTGAGTTTGGGAGTCAGAGGTTTTATTTCTGGTGCAGAAATAGGCAGGTTCTCTGGTTCAGAGTGTTTAGCAATTCTTCCAATAGCTTCTGTGATATTGTTGAGAGTCACGACTTGACCTCAACTCTTCGAGTTTTCATTCCAGTCTGCATTTCCCTCCAGCCAGCTCCTCATTAGGTTGCAACCTTTGGGAGGTTCAAATTATGTGTGCACTGTAATGCACCATCTGAGGAAGCACGACAGATGTGTCTCACCACTTAAAGCCAAGATTAGTATGCCATCTCCACGAATAGAGGCCTCGTTCCTTTTTCTTTAAAAGGACTATTTGGCCATTATATTAGCTCAACAGAGTCTCCTGTGTCGTTTCCTTTCTGGGACCTCAAGAGTGTGACTTTGGAAATAGAATCATTGCTAAGTTAGTCAAGATGATGTTATACTATACCATCAGGCTCTAAACCAATGTTACAGCTCCTTTACGAGAAGAGAAGAGATCATGCTAGAGAGATGGTGAGGCAGCTAAGAGCTTTGCTGCTCGAGTTTGGTCTCTAGAACCCACATCTGGCAGCTCATAACTACCTGTAACTTCAGATCCAGGGGATCCAATAGCTCTGTCTTCCTTGGGAACTTGCATGCGCTCACAGCACATAACTGCCCCTATACAAACATAGAACTTTAAAAATAAAGCAAATCTGTTCTTTCCAAAGAGACTCAGACACATGGAGGATGCTGTGTGAATGGAGGCAGAGACGGAAGTGATGTATCTACAAGTCACAAGGCTCCATGCTCTACCGACAAACACCAAGCTTTGGAAACCTTGCATGGAGTCCATTATTCCCCAGAGGCTTTGGAAACAACAACCTCCCTGACATCTTGATATGGACTTTGTGTTTATGAGACTCGAGAAAACAAGTAAACTCATATTTGTTTAAGTCATCTAGTGTTTAGTATGGCCACACCACTCCAGTTGATGGAGTTGTACTTTGCAACACTGCTCTCTGATAGAAATACGATGTGCGTTTGAATATTTTAGTGGCTACATTACAAAGGATATCAATGCTAGGAACATACTTAATTTTACCCAGCATGAAATGTCATCATTTTAATATGTAATCCATATAAAGACGATAACACTGTGTTTTATAATACCTTTTTTTGCCTTGATTCTTTTAATCCAGTGTGTAGTTTGCATGTGGAGTACCTCTTGAATTTCTTATATATTTTGGGTCCTTGTCTGTCACACATGACAAGTGGCTTCCATACTGGACAATATCACACTGGGGTTCTTTCTTGCAATGTCTTTTTGGCATAGCTTCAAGACTTCAGTAAGGTCAAAAGAAAGAGCAAGAAGGAGAGCCTTTCCCCCTTTATAGCTGTACTGCCCTCTCCTCTCGATGAATATTGATTTGTAGTAAACACAATGCCCTCCACACACTCATTCCTTCTCTACCTAGGATCCAAACTCCATCCCCATGCAGCTGATGTAAATAAGAATAGGAAAGATTCCTTTTCAGATTTGCACCTTGACTTGACCAACTCTTGGTTTAGTTTTCTCGTAGGAACAAGGGATTGTCAGTCTCCAGGCTTGTTAGCTGACCTCAAATGTCCATCTACTGAAGCCTGTGTATAGGTACACATTTCTCTTTCCCTGCCGCAGGGAGTGAGGTGGCCAATAAGGGTCTGGATCTGACACTGACAGATTCTCATGTTGCTTCCAAAGAGATGCCCAAGACCAAATGTTACAAAGACAAACCATATGGGAACTCCAGCACTTGGGGCCATTAATAGGAATTTTTGAGCGACTATGATTGATGGTGCAGCTCTTACAAGTCCAAGATCAATGAAAAGGCATCCTGATCTTTTGAACTCTCTCGTTTTATCTTGGATCTCTTTCCTGTACCATGGGACCCATTTCTATGGTGCCTGAAGGCATCTGGGCTCCTCCATTGGATTTGCTACCCTATGCCTTTGCCAGCCAGCCTGAATGTGGGATAGAGGAAGACAAGGGCCTTGGAAACCAAAATTCTTATCATGAGGTTCAATGTCAAACCAGACCTTTCAAAATGAGAATTCCACACCCTGCCTAGAAAAGGCTGGAGTCTAAATTAACTTCACTCACCTTGATACAGACAAGTGGAAGGTGAACAACGTGTTTCTGAATTTGCTTCTGTGTTCTCATTTACCTGATACAAGGAGACTTCCTTTCCTTCTTCCTTGAAATTGCACCAAGGTTTTGAGGGCAAGCTTGATAGAGAATTTGCCTTTCATCGAAGACCCTAGTTTTCCCCCATATTTAAAATCTTCTGAAAATAAATAGACATTAACTTTGCATCAATATGAAGATATTCACAAACTTCCTGGTACCCACACAAGGTCTTATATAGTCAGTTAGTGGAGAGAAACCATTATGGGTTAGAAGTGAGGAAGTCAGATTGAAGTGAGTGTTTCCATTTGGTTGGATAAAAACAGGAAAATGTCCTTTTCTTCTTTTGTATGTTTCACAGAAAGTCCCACTGATGCTTTATGAAGACAGGGTCTTTGGTCAAGTGAGCCTGGGATCCATGGTCCATTTTCTTCTTACCTGCCCTTTAGAAATTCATAACACAGACAAGCATGTTGCATATGCTAATAAATTATAAAGAAATCCTGAATCAAATTAACCAGAGAACCATGTTTCTTTGTAATAATTCAAACCTTCCACAGAATGTACTTATTGGCCTATGTCAAATCTAGGACAAAGCATTGTACATCTTGGTTTTCTCCCTGGTAATCATCAGGGTTTTTCCTGTTTTAGATTGTAGTCTCAGTGTCTGTACCTGTGATGTTCTTGCACAGTAGAGTGTACAGAGGTAGGACTATGAGCCAGTGAAGCAGGGTACCAGGAAGCATCATGTGCATTGTGCATTGTTGGCAAGGGTACCATTCTCATAAACTATAATGTTAATGATGTCTCTGTGGTTGTGTAACAGAGAGACAATGCAGTACGGACTTAGTAGCAGGTCTCATTCCACTTTGCCCATTCTTTGGTTTGCAGACAGCTTTGGGTTTTCTTTGGTGTCAGCTGTGGAGCCATGGAACTGGAAGTGCAGTTGTCAGGCATGATGGGGTGGGATTGAGAAAGAGTCAAGAGACACATTGGCATTGAAAGTGGGCCTTGAGTGAGGTGTTGAAAGGTTTATTTCAGTAGTAAGAAGCATCTTTGGCAGAAAGGGTTGTGAGAGCAAGCTCATAGGCATGTGTATCTTCAGAAGCAACAGGGCATCTTGCATCTCATGGCAGTGGTGCTCAGGGAACACACAGGGGAAGCAGCCTGCATGATAAGGGGATCCAAGGTGTTCTTCATGGTTCATACGGGAGCATACAAGCTTAACTTCACTTAAGGATACACAGCTGTAGAAAGCAAAAGACCTGGCAGAACTGCGGATTTGGCAGAACAGTGTGAGCCCTTTTGAGTTCTGGCTTGGGTAATTGCCAAATTTGTTTTCTCTTCTTGGTATTTTGAATCTCTCTTTCTCTTTCTCTCTCTCTCTCTTTTTCTCTCTCTCTCTTCCTTCTCTCCCTTCCCCTCTCTCTCCCTCCCTCCCTTCTCTCTGTCTCTCTCTTTGTCTCTCTGTCTCTGTCTCTGTCTCTGTGTGTGTGTGTGTGTGTGTGTGTGTGTGTGTGAGAGAGAGAGAGAGAGAGAGAGAGAGAGAGAGAGAGAGAACGCATGTGTGCTTAACTTCTAAACTGAATATTTTATGGGCAACTTAATCCATTTGTTTCTGAGTCTTTCACAATTATCAATACCTTTTTGTAAGCATTAGGGTAGTCAATCAACCTTTAGGACCATTTATATAAGACTTTTAAGCCTATTTACCCTTGAAGCAGGAAGTAACTTTTGCCAACAAGGCTTCTGAGTGGTGCTATGACCTCTCTTGTGAGTGTATCCTGCCAGCTTCATAGGCTTCACACTTAGCAAAGTGTCTTTGTATTCTGGACTCAAAATTGCCAAAGTTCTCCCCAGTTCTGTGACTTGACAGATAGGATGGATGCAGAATTTTTTCTTTCCTGTGATGTGGTCCTTTCATCTCTGGAGTTGGTGTAGTCCTTGCATCTCTGGAGTTGGTGTAGTTCTTGCATCTTTGGAATGTGGTCCTTGCATCTCTGGAGTTGGTGTGGTCCTTACATCTTTGGAGTTGGTGTGGTCCTTGCATCTCTGGATTTGGTGTGGTCCTTGCATCTCTGGACTTGGTGTGGTCCTTGAAACTCTGGGGTTGGTGTAGTCCTTGCATCTCTGGAGTTGGTGTGGTCCTTGCATCTCTGGAGTTGGTGTGGTCCTTGCATCTCTGGTATTGACTGGCAGTGGACTTTTCATCACAGGTTGATTGGCTTCTTGGCACCACCACTTGCTGAAAGCACCATAGGATGTGAATTCAGGCCACTGTTTTTAAACACTCCTTCCAAATCAGGTTTCCCCAAACAAGCAAACTTCCAGGGGCAAAGGCATACCCATTTGGAGGGCAGATGCTTCTCGGATTTTCCTCTGGTTGTGGGGTAAGGAATCCTCTCTCACTTACCTTGGAATCTCTAGAGCTTACTTTATAAGGTAAGTGCTCAGAAAATGGGTATTGAGTCCCTGCTGGCTAAGGGACCAGGGTGGAAAAAAAGAGCCACAAATTTTTTCTTTAACTGGAATGAATGAAACTGTTTTTTTTCTAATTCTCAAGAGATCCCTGTCTGCATATATAATAAAGCATGTCTCAGTTCCTTAAAACAAGTTTACTTCTATTACACCCAAAGAAAAACTTAATGCTTCAAGGCTGAGTGCAGCATGCTTGCCAGTCTCAGGTGGTTTAGTTTTGATGAGGGGGTGGTGGATGAACTTGGAAAACATAACTGCTTTTCCTGTGCAAAGTGCCAACCTGTTTGTCTTGGGTCACAGCCACCCGTCTTAAGGCTTTATCATTGTAGTTTTGATTAGGATGGTCAGAATTTGAGATTTTTGAGATATAAATGCTTCTGATGGGAGAGAGGAAAAGCCCTGAGCTAAATATAATCAGAAGTTATGTATAAAAGCAGCAGGCAGCGGTTTCAGCCCCAGAAGACAAGTTCGATAAGAATGGTGAAGGCTTATTGAACGTGCTCTGGCTGCCAGACACTGTTCTCCGTGTCTGCATTTGTTTGTTTAATCTCAGTGACAATCACATGACGTAAGGACGATTATTTTTCTCCCTTGCCAGTGAGCAAAGCCAAACCTATGGTCACACATCAGTGAGTGAGCTTGAGTCAAAGTATATAATTCTAGCTACTGTGACCTTAACTCCTACACCCCAGCTGGGCAAAATGGAGCCAGGTATTTTGGACCCTTGGCCCTGGGTAATTAGGATGCTGATGGGAATGATAGTATTAATGATTTCTTTATCTAAGACACAGGACACTTATTAGAAACAATTCAGACAAGGAGTATAAAAACATTTGTATAGATTTGTATTTGTACAGATTTCTTCAGATTTAATACAAATCTGAGTTCCATCAGAGTTTTGGCTTAGTGAGTATCTTCTGAGGAGGTGATTCCTGAAGACTGATTTATAGCAAGGCTAAAGTCACTCCTCTCCCTGGGTCATTACATTTTTATTACATTTGTTTTATTTGTGTGTGTGGGTACACACACACACACACACACACACACACATCATGGCATACAGGTGAAGGTCAGGGAACAACTTGAGAGAGTTGTTTCTTCTTTCTTTCTTCCTTCCTTCCTTTCTCTCTTTCTTTCTTTCCCATGTTGTGGTCCCAGGAATCAAACTCAGACTAGCAGGCTAGGAGGATGGATGCTCTTTACCAGTTCCCGTGTTGTTTATTTACTTAGTACTTTATTACACACTAACTCTTTTTTTTTTTAAATTCTTTTTTTCATACTTTATTTACATTTCAAATGTTTCCCCCTTTCCAGATCTCCCCTTTGGAACCTCCCTATTCCCTCCCCCATCCCCCTGCCACTATTGGGGTATTCCCTCACCCACCCAGCCACTGTCATCTTCCCTCCTTGGCATTCTCCTATACTGGGGGATCTAACACTCTCAGGCCCAGGGGCCTCTCCTCCCCCTGATGTCTAACAAGACCCTCCTCTGCCGCATATGTGGCCAGCACCATGGGTCCCTCCATGTGTATTCTTTTGTTGGTGATTCAGTCTCCGGGAGTATTGAGGGGTCAGGTCAGTTTTTGATGGCAAGAGTTACAACCAATGTAGTGTTAGCTGCACAAATAATCTGACCGGCTAAGGCAGGGAGCCCAGTAGGCACTGAGAATGCACTTGCTGGAGGCCAGGGTTGCAGAATGGAACTCTGGTTCCTATTTTGGCATCTCCTAAACGACTATCTCTGCCCAGAAGCTCTATAAGGAAACAATTGAGTGGAGGTTCCTGGATACGTGGTCCGGCCAACGGCACTGACCTCATTGATCACATGCATCACCCAGTTTCTGCCATGTGCCCTTTAGAAAGCCCTTAGACTAACAGCTTGATGCTACCTGGTTTTATAAGATCCTTCCTTCTACATGTCTTGTGCTCATATCCCTTCCTCCGCAAATCCCTCATATGAATTTATAATAAACTTCTCGCTAACAGAGAACCACCCAAAGATTTCCTTGTATGCAGGTCATTTCAAGGTCCATCTTTCTGAATTAATAATTTCACAGTGAACATGAAAATGTGGACATTTCTAGATTTTAAATTAGAATGCAAAGTTATGGGTTTCATTATGACATTAGGGCAGTTATTCTGACTAGAGCAGGACACTATTATTATTATTATTATTATTATTATTATTATTATTATTATTGATTAATCCAGATAGAAACTTTTCCTCCCCCCTCTCCTCTCAGTCCCTCCTTCTCACTTCACCTCCTCCCGTTATCAGAAAAGGGGAGGCCTCCCATGGATCTCAACCAGCCTTGGCATATCAAGTTGCAGTCAGACTGGGCGCTCCTCTTCTATTAAGCCTAGAGAAGGCATCCCAGTTAGGCGAAAGGGATCCAAAGGCAGGCACTACAGTCAGAGACTGCCCCTGCTTCTGGGCAGTCCTACATGAAACCCCAACTGCATAACTGTTACATATGTGTACATAAGGGCTTAGTTTTTAAAACTACAATCATAGAAAACTTTACTAAAATATTTGAATAGATATACTATTCACCTTGCCCTATTGCTAGAAATTATTATTGGTTAAAAGGTATATATTTTAGTGAAGGACCTCAGTTCCATGTGACTAGATGCATTGGTCTTTTTCAGTGTTGAGTCCTGGCTAGAAAGATGGAGGCTACTGGTAATACAAGCGTGAACACCTGCCTAACAACTGGATTTGATGCAGGCCATTGGGCCATTGCCCTGCATTCTCTTGTCAATGTAGATATGGGAGCCCAGGTCATTAACGGTCTTACACAACTGTGAACTTTGTGAGCTGTGTAAACTACTGGCATGTGCCCACTGATGTACTAGTGGCAAGAATGTTAAAGGGCTAACCAACCATTTTCTGACTGGATTTAAGGTCTATTTCACAGGAGGAAACCTATGTTTAACACTTTTAAATCTGGCCAAGAACGCACGGTTGTAGCACTCATATCTTCCAGAAGTAATGGACATGGAGTGAAGCTGACTTCTAAGTTTGTATCTCTATACCAATAAAATAGTGTAGTTCCCAGTCCTCATCAGAGAATGTTCTTTGTACAGTGGATGGTAGTTAATGAACAAACTCAAAACTGGTCGAAGGGTAGGGGTAATGAGTGACTGGAGAGTGCTCAGCCACAAATGGAACATCCATATTCCCTTCCCCCAAGGCCTAGGGACCATTGTAGAAAAATCTATTTATAAGTCATAGGTTGGGGAGGATTAGGGTGAATGAGCATCTTCTAGGCATGTCACAACAACTGCACTTACAAACTCACCTATGGTTGTCTGCACAAGATCAGCATAAAATCAAGTCAGTTAACACTACTAATTAATTGCCACTGGAAGTTTTTTTTTTTTTTTTAAAGAATAGCAGTATTTGGTTTTACTGTAGGTCTTTGGGTTAGCGAATCTCTGGTATGGGTCATCCAAGCAGTGTTGGGTACTGTATTGGTTGGTTATTTCTACAAGCTTTGTGGCACTGTTGGCCTGGCATCTCTTGCAGGTAAGACACTATTGTACATCAAAGAGTTTGTTGGTGTTTATGTTTCTCTTTTGAGAGCATGCAGAGTATCTTCCTGTACCAAAGGAAGGTACTGTACCTGTATCCTAAAATGTATGGTCCAGTGGATGGTCACAAGCCTATGAGTATATGAATTCAGTAGGAGATTGAAAAGTATATATGGACATGAAATTGTGAGGGTGCGGGGATTTGGGGGTTAATTTGAGGGGTACTATGGGGTATAGATGGGAGAATATGATCAGATATATTTTATGTATGTGCCATATCCTTAAAGAAACAATAAAATATTATATAAACAGCTGCCTGAGACATTTATTCCAAGAGGTACCCCTTCGGCCTCTCTCATCCCCACTCAGGACTAAGAAGCCAAGCTTCCTCCTATAGAGCTTAAATTTCTGTGCATCCAAGTACCTATCCAAAAGCCATGGACCAAGAGCTTAGTGATAGGTACAAACATGAGGGAAATCCAAGATATTTGTGTACACACATATGGTTAATATGGACACATTTATATTTGCAACACATACAAATTCAAGCAGCTGCTTGTTTAAGTAAATCAGGACTCTGGCTGAATTGCAGAACTTCAAATAGGAATCATTATAATTTTTTTCCTGTAATCTTTAGTGAAGTCTCTTCTATAATAATAACAAGAAACCACTGAAGCACATATATTTTTATCAAAGAAAACAAAACACTATTAACTAGTCAATCTGAATTAGAACTTATATATGAGAATTCTTGAGGCACTGTATCAGTGTTACCCAAACAACATGAATTAAACTCATGTTTCATTCACTAAATTTAGTGAATACACACATGTGAAAGCTACTGTCAATGAAAGGGGACTAATTTTGTGAATTTGTGACTAAGTTTGTGAATTAGGCTAAACAACAGATTAGTGCATGTAAAATGATTATATTCTGAATAGTAAAGAATCTTTTTTTTGACAATAATAGTTTATCCAGTTTATCTTTTAAATAGATTTAGATTTAAATTTTTAAAATTCATTTTTCTTAACCCTGCTTTCCCCAGTGCATGCATGTGGATGCATCTGGCCACTTGGATCAGGTTGCCAGAGTTGTCATCATTCTTTGTAGCACCAATGCATCCCTGGTTTGAAGCATTTAATTGCCATTTCCCAAGAGAGTCTGCTATAGCCTCTTGGCTAGGCTCTGGCCAAGGTATAGGGATTGATCCCTGCAGTTTGACTATAACATTACTGTTCTCAGAAAGCAAGTGGACCGACAAGTGTTTGATGCTCCATGATGGTGATCTTGCCTCTAAGACTGATCTTGAAGAACCTCTTGCAATTGAAAGCTTTAGGAGGAGTTGGGTGATGGTGGCATGGATACATCCTGGAACATTCCAGAGCCTGCACAGAGCATCACTTCACTCTCAGTGCTGACTGGCTCCCAGGCCACATGCAAGCAAACACATGATCTGACATGAAGTACCAGTCATAGATTTTTAAAATGTTTAGGTTGTGAAATAAAACAGTTTCCAAGCACATAGCTGTCACTGTAGTTTATCATCTCAAGTCCTTACTTTCCCAAGACTATATAAACTTTTTGAATTTTTTTGTAATACCAATTCTTATTAAAGAGCATCTGTGTCATTCTCTGCTCTCTGACATTACCATGTCCAGTAAGCTTTTCTTTAAAATTGTCCATGGGTCTATATATGATTCTCTAATATATGAGATATTGTCTTAGTTAAGATTTTATAGCTGTTAAGAGACACCATGATGATGGCAGCTCTTATTAAGAAAAACATTTAATTAGGAATGACTTATAGTTCAGAGGTTTAGTCCATTATTATCATGGCAGGAAGCAAAGCAATGTATAGGCAGACATGGTGCTGGAGGAGCTAAGAGTTCTACATCTTGATTCACAGGCAGAAGAAGGAGACTGTGTGCCACACTCGGCATAGCTTGAGCATGTAATACCTCAAAGCCTGCCTCCACAGTGACACACTTCCTCCAGCAAAGCCACACCTACTTTAACAAGGCCCACACCCCCTAATAGTACCACCCACTGTGGGCCAAGACCACACCCCCTAATAGTACCACCCACTGTGGGCCAAACATTCAAACACAGGAGTCTGTAAGAACCATTTCTATTCAAACCCCGCAGGTATGGATAATTTTAAATTTATAGTTAGCTAATTTTAAAGTTCAACTTTATCTATATTCTTCTAAACCTTTTCTCTATAACCTTATTTTTGAGACAGGCTCTCACTATGCAGACCTGAGTAGTCTAGAACTTGCTATGTAAATACGGCTAGTCTTAAACTCATAGAGATCCATCTGTGCCTCCTGAGTACTGTGACTAAAGTATGCCACCACCCTGAGCTCTTTACATTTTTCTTAAGCTTAAAAACAATTATACATTTAAGACACAAAGTTAAAGTTTGCTGTGCCAATTCACCTTATATTTCTAATAAGAAATTGTAGTGTATATTTTGTTTTCAATTCCTTTCCATGAAAGTAGCTCAACAGTTAAGCCTTTTGGGATTTAGGTGAGTCCTTTGCTGTGGGAACCTTTGGATACCCATCATGTCCTTATGGTAGTCATGGCTATTTCAGTAGAAGTCAATCATTATGAGTAATATCCCATCACCATCTTCTATCATTTGATGGGCATCGGGCATGTGTCTTTTTTGTACCAAGTATCTTATCTAAACTCTTCCTGTTTAAAAGCTTAAGGATATGAGGCATAGAGATATTAACTTTTCCAAGGTAACATAGCTGGTAAGAAGCAGACCTAGATTTAACCTAATGTGTTTGATTCCTAAAATCCATGTATAAATCTCTCATACCCTGAGGCCAACACATAACTGTGAATTTGCACATCTCTTCCCAATTTACCCTTCAACAAAGTCATTTTGTTGCTTAGAAATACACAGATTGTACACATTAGAATGTGTGTCACTTTTGGGAACTCGGCTTCAACCCTCCCTATGTCTGACATTGATCAATTACTTCTCTGTGGGGGAAATGTACAGACTAAAGCTATAGGAGTGACGAACAGAAATGATTTTCAGAAACTTCTCTGAAATATAATAGTTTTGTGACGGAATGAGCTCCACAAAATCCCCACAGGCAGAGAGCCCACTGACAAGCACTTAGTAACTCTCTGTAACCCCAAAGGCACTTTTAGAAGAGGCTGTATCAATGTCTGCAGATTCCTAACAGGGCCATGTTTCATTTCCTGGTACCTTAGCATCTCCTCCAAATTTCTTTCACACTTTTGGGTAGAAAGAGGATTCTGTGAATCTGTGAAGCCAAATCTTTAGGGGCTGATTATACATGTTGTGGACAATCCATCTCCTCTTCCCCCAAGTCCTCATTACCTTCTGGCCTCTTGAATGCTCATTAGCATCTTGTCTAGGGACCTAGCTTAGGAAGGAATGAGTGGGTGTGGAAGTCCCATCAGCTCCTCTGGCTCCTGGTCAAGAACTCTTGTGCATGTTTTGTTGGGAGGAGAAACCTACAGACAAGGCAAGTAGACCTCTGGCATATGGGGGCCAATTTGAAAAATTATTTATTTTCTTGTTGTTTGTTTGTTTTTTTACATTCTCAATGCTGCCCCTTCTTGGTCCACTCTCACTTAATTCCTGCCCCATCTCTCCTGCCCTTCTGCTCTGAGAGGCCAGCCTCACCCCCAGTATCCCCTAACCCTGGTGTATAAAGTCTCTGCAGGATTAGGGATATCCTCTCTCACTGAGAGCAGACATGGCAATCCTCTGTTACATATGTGCCCAGGGCCTTGGATGAGCCTGTGTATGCCTTTTGGTTGGAGGCTCAGTCTCTAGGAGCTCCCAGGGGTCCAGGTTGGTTGACACTGTTGGTCTTCCTGTGGGGTTACCATCTTCTTGAGGGCCTTCAATCCTTCCCTCACTCTTCCAAAGGAGTCCTTGACTTCCCTCCACTGTTTGTGAGTGTCTGCATCTGTTTCAGTCAGCTACTGGGTAGAGCCCTCTCAGAGTGCTCCTGTCTGTAAACCCAACCTAGCATCATTAATAGTGTGAGGGATTGATGCCTGCCCATGGGATGGGTCTCAAAATGGGCTAGTCACTGGTTGGCCACTCCTTCAATCTCTGCTCCATTTTTGTCCATGAATTTTTTTAGACAGGTCCAATTTTGTGTAAAAAGTTTTGTAGGTGGGTGGATGTCCCCGTGCCTCCACTGAGGATCCTGTCTGGCTACTGGAGGTAGTCTCGTCAGGTTCCATATCTGTTGCTTTTGATTCATCAGCTCTACTTGCCTGGTAGCAGCAGCAAAAATTCCTCACTACTGCCCCACTGTGGTGGATTCTCAAATGAAACACACACACACACACACACACACACACACACAGCCTTATATTCAATAGGCCTTAAGCAGCTCAATGGCAGGACCACTCCCAAACTTCCACATGGCTAGTACACTCTCCTCTCTAATATTCTTGAATTATTACTTACTAAAACCTATATTCTATCCTGGCTGTCCTAGCCTGCAGCCTTCCTAGGCTATTCTTTCCCTACTCTTTCATGTTTGTCGTCTCTCTGTCCTGCACTTCTCAGGCCTGCTCTTTCTGCTTCCCCAGCATGGAGGTTCTAAATCCTTCTTCCCTAGTTCCCTTGCCTGGGAAATCTAAAGTCCAGTCTCTGTCTCCCTGCCCAGCCACTGGGCACTGGCAACTTTATTTACCAATCAGAACCAACTAGGAGCAGGGACCTGCAGTGTCTTACATACAAGATTCTTGGGTAATTTTTTTGGGAACCTAATTAACATAATACAAACATTAAATCAAATCCACAACACATATCCCCATCCTTAGTCATCAAGTAAATGCAAATCAAAATAACCCTGAGATTCCACCTTAGCCATCAATCAGAATGGCTAAGATCAAAAACTCAAGCAAGAGCACATGCTGGTGAGGGTGTGGAGAAAGGGGAACACTCCTCCATTGCTGGTGGGATTGCACACTTATAAAACCACTTTGGAAATCATTCTATCAGTTTCTCAGATAATTGAAAATTGTTCTATCTGCAACTCAGCTATACTGCTCCTGGGCATATACCCAAAAGATGCTCCACCATACCACAAGGACACTTGCTCCACTATGTTCATAGTAGCTTTATTCATAATAGCCAGAAACTTGAAACAACACAGATATCCCTCAACTAAAGAATGGATACAGAAAATGTGGTACATTTACACAATGGAATACTATTCAGCTTTAAAAACAAGGACTTCACGAATTTTGCAGGTAAACAATAGAGCTAGAAAAAATCATCCTGAGTGGGGTAACCCAAATCAAAAAGGGCATGCATGGCATGTACTCACTGATAAGTGGATATTAGCCAAAAAGTTCAGAATATCCATAGTATACCTCAGAGACCCCAAGAAATTAAACAAGAAGGAAGGCCCAAGTGAGGATGCTTGGATCTCACTTAGAAGGGGAAACAAAATAGTCATGGGAGGCAGAGGGAGGGGTATGCTTGCAAGAGGGGAGGGAGAGCAGAATAGGGGGATAGGATCTGGCATGAGGAGAGACAGAAGAGAGTCCCAGAGGGCCAGGAGAATGAATGGAAGGATGCAGCTGCTGGAGGTGGGGGTGGGGTGAGCCTCTAAAATGTCACCTTGGATCTTCTTCTTCTTCTTCTTCTTCTTCTTCTTCTTCTTCTTCTTCTTCTCCTTCTCCTTCTCCTTCTCCTTCTCCTTCTCCTTCTCCTTCTCCTTCTCCTTCTCCTTCTCCTTCTCCTTCTCCTTCTCCTTCTCCTTCTCCTTCTCCTCCTCCTTCTCCTCCTCCTTCTCCTCCTCCTCCTCCTCCTCCTCCTCCTCCTCCTTCTCCTTCTCCTCCTCCTTCTCCTTCCCCTACTTCTTTTTTAAAAATTGGGTATTTTCTTTATTTACATTTCAAATTTTATCACCTTTCCTGGTTTCTCCCCCCTCCCAGAAACCCTCTATCCCACCCATCCCCCTGCTTCTATGAGGGTGTTCCCCCTCCCACTCACCCATTCTCGCCTCCCTGCCCTCAATTCCCCTATACTGGGGCATCTATCTTGCCTTCATAGGATCAAGGACCTCTTCTCCCATTGATGCCTGACAAGGCCATCCTCTGCTATATATGCAGCTGGAGCCATGTGTACTCCTTGGTTGGTGGCTTAGTCCCTGGGAGCTCTGGGAGGGGGGTCTGCTTGGTTGGTATTGTTGTTCTTCCTATGGGGTTGCAAACTTTCTCTTTTTACTCTTTTGATATAGGATTTCATCATGTTACTTCAGATAGACTCTAACTCAGGTACTTAAGAAATTCTCCTGCTTTAGTTACCCAACTATCTGGGCTTATGCTGCCAAGCCCAGGATATTACTTTGTTCTTCAAAAAGATCATTTAGAAAAGGGTTGGTCCACAGCAGCAGAACTATGAGAAAGTGGTGGAATCTTTCAGAGATCAGCCCCAGGGACAAGTGTTTAGTACAGTTGAATATTCCTGTGAGGAGGTTTGTGAGAATCCAGTCTCCTTGAACTCTCTCTTCCTCCCTCCTTATATAGTGAGTGATTTTGTTCTGTGACATGTTCCAACCATGGTGTACTGTTTCATGACTTCTCTATAGTAATGGGGACCATCAAGCCTGGACTATAACCTCCTGAACTATAAGATGAAATAAAAAACTTATCACTTTAAGTAGGTTATCTCAAGTCCTTACTACAATAAAGGAAGAATAATCAATATAGCACCTTTAACTAGGATCCAAGGTAGATTGTGAGCCTTTTTAGCCACTTAGAACATAGGGGAAAAAGTCAACAAACCCACCAACTAAACAAACAAAATCAAACAACAGAGAAATCAACCCCATGGACTTCTATGAAGAATGAGATCTCATTTGAATCTACTGCTGCCTTCATCTTGAATATTTAAGCTAATCCTTCAATGTGAGGATAATAACTTTCTATTTTTTAACAAACTGTCAATTGTATGTGGTGTATGTTCTTATAGCAGCAAAAAACATCCAAATGTCAATCTCATCCAGAGACTCTCAGAGGCATACCGAGAAATAATGTGTAATGCAATATCTGGGTTTCTAGAAGATCAATTATGTGAAATCACTATCATAGTAGTTTATTTGCTTTTGGAGAGTAGCATGGAGCTGAGCTATAGTATTGTAATGACTGTTATGTGGGTGGTAACACTCCACAGGGATTTAGGAGGGACTAAAGTGAGATTCTAGATAGAGAAGGGAATTGAAGACAGGTGGACAGATTCAAGATATTCTTTAGAGGCAAATTTTATGAGAATTGTCTGATCTATTGAAAACATGTCTGTGAGACTAGTTATTGTGATCCCTAGGTGTCTGTATAGATGGTGGCTCTGATTCTGAGATAGAGAGAGCTGGGTAAACTTAAGTTATGTAGGATGGGAGAGAGCTAGGAGTTCTATTCTGAGCATATTCATCTTGAGATACTGTGGTCCTGCTCGTCACATCCTCAAACATGTTAGGAGCAGCCTCCCCTAACATAAAAGGAACAGCTCTGAGTAACAACCAACGTGTTTGTATTCCTATGCATTATGCACTAAATTCCAGTGATTCTGTTTTCAGTGAGTACTCACAACAATGTCTAGTTTTATAGTTTCTAAGAAATGAAGTTTTTTTCCTCTTGTTTATTTATTAATTGAATAACACATAACTCTTTGGCATGAAAACTTTATATATGTTAAGGAGAAAATAAGCCAAATTCCCAAAAGCAACAACAACAACAAAATCCACCAGACAAACTCACTTGTTTTGATGATATTATTTTACTTGCTAAATGATATTAAATTTAAAAAAAAAAAAGAAGTTAAGCTCAGCAGGTAAAGGCACTTGGGGCCCCATACTGCCAACCTAAGTTCCAATTCTTAGATTCGTGCAGTTACAGAAAGAGAGAGAACCAACTCCACAAAGTTGCCCTCTGACCTCCATATGAGTATTATGACATGTATTTATATGTACACACAACAATAAATAAATAATTTTTAAGATAAAAATAATTCTGGTGTGTTTTCAAATGAATGAGACTACTTAATGAAAAGTCAGTAATTTTTGTTTTGGTAAGGGAGCTATTGCTTTTATTTTAAATTACTTTCCCCTGAAAGCTTTAAATTCATATAACATTGGAGAATCATTACATAGTGAAATTTTTAAAAACTCAGGCAATAGCAAAGACTTATTAAGAAGTTTATTAAGTATTCAAATAGAATAGCATTTAGATATAAAATTATACATATTTTAAATGAAATGTATTCAGTTCTATAGTGGTAAAAATGAAGTTTCTTAAAGAGGCTGTTTTGTTCTTTCTGTAAGTTACTGTAGCTATGTGGCTTTCTGCCTCCTTTCTCACATTCCAAAGCATCTGGAATCGTTATGGTGACTCTGACCTCTCTCCAGCTGGTTCTTTAACATTAGTGAGGACAACGCCCCTGTACTGAGCACATATGCATCATGCTCGTTTTTAAGAACACAATAAGAATTTATTTATTTAATCCTCACAGTAACTCTTGGAGGTTACTTTTATGAGCTCCATTTTACATGGGAAAACAGAGAATGAGAGTTCATTTTCCTTAGAACAGAGACAGAATCAATATTATACCCTGGATTGTAGATATCTTCTATCTATTGAAAGAACTTTACCTTGGAGAGGGGAAATGGCACAGAACAGTGCTTTCCATGAAAGCAGGAGAACCTGAGTTTGAAACCTCAGCACTAGTCTAAAAGCTGTCCAGGGTAGCTCCCTTGCAATCTCAGAGCTGTGGCTGTGATGGAAACAGGTAGACACTTGGAGCTTGCTAGCCTACCAGTCTAGCTAGATCATTGAGCTCAAGCTTCAGCAGGAGACCCTATTTTAAAAAGTAAGGTGGATGGCAACAAAGGAAGACACTCAGTATCAACCTTTGATATCCATATGCATATATTTGTATGGGCATGTACACATGAACACTCTCACCAACCATGTATTTATTGTGTATGTATACACACACACACACACACACACACACACACACACACACACACTACTCCCCAAAGAATATAATCTCTTGATTGTTCAGTCTTATTGCCTTTTGGAGAAGTTTGAAGAACAATCCATGTGAGCTCACTAATGGTAAGTTTTAATTGTCTAAATTAACATTTACAAAGCTAACTGTACATCATAATCACCTAGACAGTACATTAAACTGTCATTCCCATGTCCACTCAGACCAGCATGTGTCAGAACTGAGGTTGGCAAACCTTATCCTTCACAACTTTCATGTGTGAACTGCTAAGACTTTTTTTTTTAAATATTAGAAAATATTTTTTATTATTCCACTAAATTATTATATATTATACCACCAAAGTCAGTCATTTACTATTGGAAACACACTAAATGACATGGGTCCTTAGTCTCAGAGTTTATTGCATTTTCATTTATGTAGAAAATTTGGGAAAAGTTTGGATGCTGCTTTCATTTTATAGCTTTCAATATTGGCCTAGTGATTGTTCTACTTCACACATCCCTGTCACTTCTGTCCATGTGCGGCTCCCCAGTAACTTGATGTTTAATGGGGCTGGTTCTTGCTCGGGAACAAACTTTGTGTCCTACCTGGGATAAAGGGCCTGTATATATATGGGGTTTCTAGTGATGAGATTGGGTCAGAACTGAGGCTGTTAGCCACTGTGCCCGAGACTAACCCAGAGGACCAGCAGAAATATCATTCTCCCCTTTATTTCTGAGATGCTCTCACCAGGTACACTAGCACAAGGAGAGCTTTACATTCTGAGTCTGCATCGCTGTCACATCTGGGCAAAGAAATTCAAGACTCAGAAATAATAATCCTGACTGGAACCTCTTCTCTGTCACTGAGAAGTAAGGTAGAGCTTTTCAGTGTATCTCTGTATGAAGGTCATGATTAACTGTTTTCTGTTTTGATTTCAGGACTTTCCCACAATACTATATGCATTTTAACTGCAGAGCAACTGGGCAAAAGCTTCAGACTAGGTTTAAACTCTTCAGCTAGGTGCTGATACTCAGGAACTAGGGTTTTTCCCCTTTGCCTGCCAATGTTTTCATAGCAAGAATTCTATGTGTAATAACTCAATCACTTGAGGAAATATGGGCATATTTTATGGCCTTCTTATTCGATGCCAAAAGGCTTGGCAAATTCATCTCTTACGAATAGAGCAGACACAGACTCTCATAAGTAGGCTGTTTAAAAAAAAACACATTAAATCTGGGGAGAGTTCTTGGGAAAGTTTATTTCATTGGGTGTTTTGAAGGAAAATGATTTGACCCATGTATGAATTTCACCCTAGGGACATAAAGGGCAACTTTGTAGACAGTAAGTGACCATTTGTGCTTTTAAATTTGGTCTTCAGCTTTACAATAGTTTTCCAAGTTGTATTTCTATATATTCCCTACATTCTTTTATATGTTTAAAAATGCATACACATGCACGCACACACACACACACACACACACACACACACACACACAGCATTATTTTTTAATGGTGAAGTGCTGGGAAATATCAAGTGTAATGGTCAAGGTAAACTTAGAGCTTCCCCAGGAACAGAGAGAAACTGTTTCCCATGTCACCCATTAATCCTTTCTCATTCATTGTACTGTGATCCCCTCCACTGGACTGAATTGTAAATAGAGAGTTGGGCTAGGAAAGCATAGGGGATAGCTGAGCAACTTAGGACTCTCCTTGGTTTGGGCTATGTATGCATCCATTCCCTAATAACCCATCCAGCAACCCGTTGGCATCTCCCTGCTTAAGACTTCATGTATAACAATGAGAATAAATGATCCTTACAGAACCCCGTTTCTATTGAAACATGCCCCTAATCACCCACCTAACAACCCAGAATCTTCCTTCATAAGGTTACATGTGTATCTGATTTAAGCAATGAGAATAAGTTACTCGCCTTAGCAATCCCTTGACAATATTCCATTTCTATGCAACTATGTCCCAGAACAGTTTGTAAAACCGAGAGAAATGGTACTGATCTGCTCTGAACTGTTTTTTTGTGCATAGGTAACAAGACAAACCATATCATGAGTTATTTTGTAGGGAGAATTATGTACATAATTCAAGAACCACTTATATTACTCCTTAGCAACCAAACTCCTTTTCTTGAATTCTGAAAAGGAAGACCCCATAAAAATGGGGCCCTTGAGTAAACTTATGCCTGTGCCTGCTGTCAATCTTGGCGGTATGTTCTCTTTCTCACCAGAACCACTGCTTGGCTCTAATGAGTGTCCTTATTACTTTTGCAATTTGTGGGAGACTTGGTTTAAATTCCTTGAATAAGAGGCCAAGAATGTGGAAACATAAACCTGGAAACACCCTGCCCACACCTGGACCACCAGAAACATCTCTGCCTGATTTTTAGACTTCACATCACCATTCGATCTTGTCTGTTCCTGTGTGTGTTTTAGTGTGGGAAATCCTTCTCCAGAGCACTTATCCCACTTGCGGGGCCACTTCCTAAGCCTCTCAGTAGTACGATTGCACTGGGCACTGACTCCATTCAGATCAGAGTGAGGCATAAATTAAGGTATTTCTGGAGTTGGCAGAGACTTTAGGTGTCTGATTATGTAACTTCCTTCCTGTGTTATTTGATAGACAGATGACCTTTATGTCATTTACATTTCATGTCTTTGCTTAACTTTTCTACTGTTTCTCCTCTCCTGCTTCCAAATAGTATAGTAGGTGGGATGGGATCCTGGAGCTCAGAAACCCATATCCAACCCAAGCTTCTTCACTCAGGAGCTACACCTCCACTCAATGGCATCGATTCTAGTTCCCACTATCCAAGTTCTTGACGCTTGAAGGTGCCAAGGAAGATGGAACATTTAGAACACATGCTCAAGAAGACAGATGGCATAGGGCTCTCATTTTCCAGAGCACTTTACTACTGTCCATGATCAGCTTCTAACTCTCCATCACTTATGGGTGACTCTCATCTCCATGCTGTGTAAAATCATTCAGTCCTGGTACCAAGATCCTTCCCTTTCCCCCTTTCCATCTGTACCTAACCCATGCCCTGACCCAGGGCTACTTCAGTGATGGTTACTGTTCACACTCCACCTCATGTGCTCTTCCATTTTCTAAGGAGCTCTCTGATGTGTTCTTACTCTGACTTGCAACCTTGTGGAGTTTCAGCCTGCATTGCTCTCCTTGAGTCCACCAGTGTGAAATTCATAGTGGAAAACGACATGCTTATTTCTTCTTTCTCAGCTTGTTTCTTTCAGCTTGAGGCATCTGTCTTTTGTGAAAGAATGTGTCCACATATGGGATAGACAGACACTAGGCTTCTAGCATGCCCCTTTCAGTCTGCCTGGAGGATTGGCCACTATCTGGCTCCTTCACCTACTAGTTATTTGAATCATCTAGATGGCTTCTCTCTAGTTTTCCAGCTCGCTTTGTATTATTTATGAGTGGAGCCTTAGAAATGAAGAATGGAAAAACTCAGAAGAGAGGGGCTTTGACATTCATGCCCTGAAGAGGCTGATAGGCTTGTGAAGATGCTTATGGCACTTGAGATGTGGCTACTTCTCCTTCTTGAACACTAAGGGGTAGGTTAAAGGTAAAAGTGGATCTCTAAGCCTCCATGGCATAAGGTACGCACTAGGTGTCCCCAAGCAAGTGAGGTGTGTCTATCTGTACACTGTACATGCTGTGCTCATGAGGGATTAGACATTATAGATACCAACAGATAACCACGACTAATTAACAGTTGTTCACAGAGCACAGATCAGGCAGCAGGTGGCCCCCATGAACTTTTCTTACTTTGTTTAGCTTCAGAACATAAAACAATGACATTAAATTCTTAGGACTTTCTAGTAGAAATAAGCTTCTAAGGAGCTTGTTTGTCCAACAAAGCCTTTCCTGTATGGATAAGAGAACCAATGGGTTTCTAGGAGGGAGAACATTCTTCCCAATTTATGATAGCTGTCTGGCTTAAATTACCCCCTAAATCCCCTAATGATAGATTCTGCCCCCCACATTTCTCTCCCTGTCCTCTCTCTCTCCCCTCTCTTCACCCATCTTCTTCTCCCTCTCTCCCTCCTTCTCTCCCTTCCCAATACCCCGTAACCAGATAGATTCTAAGTAACCAAGACTGGTCCCTAACTCTCTTCTAGCAGAGAATGGCTTTGAACTCTGGATCCATCTGCCTCAGCCTCTGAAAATGATGGGCTTGCAACTGAATAAATTTAAACCCTTTAAAGTTAAATTAGATCCTGCAACTGAAAGGCATTCACTGTCTCAGACCACTACAGTAACCTTTGTATATTATAAGAAAAATTTGTCCTATAAAATCAGCACGTAGATCAAAATACAGTGGACTGCCTTTTGGGTATAGTGAGGTTTTGCAGCAGTAATATCCAGTCAAGGCATGTGAAGATTGCCGAGTTCTGCTTTCCCTAGCTGATACTTCCGCTGCATTCACTGTTAAAACTTTGATTACTACCTTAAGGTACTGGACACAACCCTTGCTCTCAGGAACTAGCAGCCAAAATGAGGGGAAGAAGTATAAAAATACAGTTTAAGATTATGATTGAAGTAGGTAAAATGCAAACAGCACTGCTACCTCAATTTACCTTTTCTTTCTAATGTATTTTCAGCATTATATGTATTTTGTATATTTGTTTATTTTCTTATTGTTCATTGCTGAAGTTTTAATAGCTACCATGTTGGTTGGTCTTGTTGACAAAATGAATAAATTAACAAATATGGAAGGCATTTAGAGCAGAGGGTTTGTGTTAAAGTGGTAGAGAGTGTTGTGGGGAGGGGGGATAGATGGAGACCTGGGGAAGAGGGAACTTTGGAGGGGGCCCTCATCACCCCACATGGAATTCAGATAAAACCCTGTGAGGACTGCCTTTATGAAAAAGACTTCCAGATTTTGACCAAAAGGAGCCCCTCAACATCTTGTCAGTTCATATCTAAAGGCACAGTTCATAGTTCTGTAAGAACTTCTGGAGACTTTAAACTGACTGAGTTCTACAGTACTAAAGACATTAAGCCAGTGATTGGCAATGGCAACACTGAACCTCTTCCTTATTCCCTTGTGTAAATAACAAGTAAAATATCCTTAATAGAAAAAATGAATGTTACAAATATTTTCAGCTGTTATTTAGAAATTAAACCAGACTAATAAATATACAAATTTCTTGTGCTGCGAGGTCACTTTTTTCCACACAAGTTCTTCATCATATATTGTGTTTAGGTAAATTCTACCTTACACATTCTATGAGTTCTATACATTACACAGACAGAGCAGGCTGTACTTATATCTTTAGGGATATTTATAATTTGAGGAATACACATGCACACACAATTAAAGAAACAGAGGCCATGGACTTGGATTTTTAAATAGTGTACATGAGATTCTAGTTTTTAAAGATTAGAGTTCTAGTTTCTTCTTATGGTCCCTTGACTGTATCATGACTTCTGTACTTAAAACCAAATGACTTAAAACTAATTTAAAGGCAAACATATGCATATATCACAGTGCACTTACATCAGCACGCGTACGCACACACACATATACACACACACACACTTACACACACACCCCAGCACACAGCTTCCTTTAGCCTAGCTTCTAGCTTCTATTTCCTCTCATCTGGCAGCTTTCAGAATAATCTCACCCACCTGTTAAATCAGAGAATGTCAAGTTTAATTTATAATAGTGAGTAGAAACAGGATGCTACAGAAAGCATTTTAATTAAAATCCTTTAATTGGATACATGCTTCTTGTGAAAAGGGAGCTGTGGAGAGGGCCTCTTTGTCGGCACCTTTCACTCTGCTTGCCAGAGATTGGTGCAGGAATAGCCTTGCAATTGGAACCAGCCCTCTGAAGTGGTGGATCTGAGCATGGGCCAGGCTGGTGGGGGTCAGGAGTGGAGATTGAGAGGGGGAAATTGGTCGCAATAAGGGGAGGACGAAGGGTGGGAATGGCCATGGGTTTTCTGCAGCAACACAGCCCTGGCGCTTCCCAGAGCAATTCTACAGAAACCTATTGGTATCCTTTCAAGTTGGTTTCTCCTTAATCTTTTCATCATCCTTTCAAATGGGATGGTGTCCAGGAGGAATCTGCAAATACCCCTGACTTCAGGCAGGGGCTTAGGAGGAAATCCTGACAGTAGAGGTCAATTGGTGAATGTGGGAGGTGGGCAAATGACAGCATGGGGCTGGGGGAAGCCCAACTTTTGCACCTGGGGTTCCTTAAATGACAGCACTTAGCACTATCCAGCCCATACTTCAGGAAAGAAAATGTTGGACTCAATTAGAGCTTAGTTTAGGGAAGGGACTTGGTGCTAAAGTAGAGGCCTAGTCTGGAAACCATCCCATGGGCTCATGTTGGGTGCCAAGAGAGAATGTTTTACTCAGTATACTCAAAGTAGCTGGGAGGAGTGGGAACTGGAAGTAGTTTTAGTGTCAGGTGTGTTGCCAAGGAAACAACACCCTAAACCAAGCTCATGTAAGAGGGGAAGATGACAGCATTACCTCCGTGGTTTTACTTCATCTTGCTGTGCCAGAAGGTGAGTCAAGAAGGTGTAACTGATGCTGATTCTTTCCTCTAAGCTAAGAAACTAAGCAGAGTTCCTTTAGGGTACAAAGAAGCGACTTACCTTGAAAGATATATGTGTATGTGTGTATATGCATATGTCTATATATGTATGCTTGTATATGTGTATATATGTACATGTATATATATTATATATACATATATTTACTTATTTAAGTGCTATTAATCCATTATTATTGTTGGGCTCCTTGAGAGTCTGGTTGCCAAGGAAACAATGGTAGCCAGTTGTATTTGTTTACAGCTACTAGTTCCCTCTAGTGGTGTGCTGGTAAATGTTAAAACTAGCCTGGGGGAGAGAGGAAAAGCCAGGGAGGTTTGATTGGTCCTTTGCCAACTTCCACGGTACATTTCCAGTTCATAATATTGTTGGTTTAATGACTGTCTGGTCATTCCATGAACTTAAAAGAATTGTCTGTTGGAAGCCCTTATGAGCTGGTTCTTGGATCCCAAGGATCAAGCTTTGTCTATAGAGGGGACTACTACTTTTCTTGTTTCATTGACTTCAAGATCGCCTTTGTAGGTTTTGTGACATTTTAGAATATGAGTAAATGGTACAGGCTGCTTCCAAGCATTGGTTTATGTGCTTCCATGGTTTGGCTCTGCATTCTATACCCTCTCCGAGTTCCTTCCTTCTACTTTTAGACTAGCATATACACTGGATGGCACAATGAAAGGTTAGGTGGATCTTCCTAAATGTGGCTGTTTTCAGGACATATTGTTAAGACCTCTATCATTTGGCAATTCTGATGGACTGTGTGCCAGAAGCAGCCAATGCCTGTTGTTAGAAGGTGTTGAGAATTTTAAGGTCCGAATCCATATACCATTCAATCAATAAACACAGAAGAACTGTTTACACATAGACATTTTTGTGAAGTCATCTGTAGATGAGACAGGTGACTCAAGTGACTCTCAGGTCTGGAAACCCAGAAGTCCAGTAGCACCTACAATCATATGACATGTCACACCCCCTTATAGTGTTCCTGCTAAATGTTTGCTTCCTTTAATTTTCCTCTCTATATTTGAAAAACCTTTCTATCTATGTGGAACTCAGTATGATTTAGAGTGACTACACCATTCTTAGCAGCTCTGAATGTTGGATGATTCTTCTCTATGTGAATATGAAGCCATTCCCTGGGGAAGGTATTGTAACACTAGTCGTATGACACAAGGTAACACAGAAAGTTTTGTTATTCCATAGGAAGTCTCTTCAAGTATTTTAAAAGAAAATTGATACTATCCACTTTAGGTTCACTTTCCATGCCAGCCTTCCCAGAATTCCAAGTGTCTCCTAGATATAAATCTAGACTTATTTATTCAACTAAAGTCTTATTAACAAGAGTTAGAATAAAATAAAGACATATGTAGACTAATCCTCCACTTGTCCCGATTCTGAGGCTTCTGGAACTCTGGCCCAGATTGAATACTGCCATCATTGATGTATGTTGATGCTAAAACCTTGCTAGAAGTACGAGAATGATCTTGACTCTTACATATCAGAGGCCCAACTAGAAGGTGAAATTTGGGTACTATTAGGACACTAGGGCACACAGCCATAGACCCTGAGGATGAAGATCTGGACTGGGGATCTCTCGTAAGGACAGTGCCTGGAATACTTGAGATGAGGTATAGGCAGGCATGGTGGCTGTATACAGGTTTATATAGTGAAGGTTAAGAAACTGGGAAGCTAAAAGCAAAAGGCAGAGGGAAGGAGACACAGCTTAGTTAATACATTGTTTGCTTTGTAAGCATGAGGACCCAAAGTTCTCCAGAACTGAAGTTAAAAGGAAAAGGAGAAGAGCAAACCTAGGTGTGTTAGCATGTGCTTGCACTTCCCGGTCTGTGTTGGTGATTTTCTGTGGCTCTCTGGACAGCCAGCACCGCCTACTTGGTGAGTTCTAGGCCATTGAGATAGCCTATCTCAATACAAATACAAATTACAATTTGAAGGTAGACTATACCTGAGAATACCCCTTGAGGTCTACTGTATGCACGCACACACACACACACACACACACACACACTAGCACATAAGAACACACATGACCATGGGCACACACAAACACAAGGTAAAGACTAACATATAGAAAATAACAGTCATAAGGGGAGTAATGGAGAAAGTAAACAAAAGGTAATAGTCAGAGCTATATAATATTTTAGAATAAAAGTTTCAGAAGTGAATGCTTATTTGGAAAAACACAGTGAGACCCAAACACCACTAAGAAAAATATGCCCAAAACTTTTAGTTAAACTGTTTTACAATTAGTAGGGGGAAAAGATAAAAAAGATGAAATTAGGGGCCAAAGGCTAAGTCCCAGCAAACTAGAATTCCCAAGTTTTATCTAAGAAAGTATATTGTCATTTGGTTCACAAATCTCACTGAGGGAACTCCTGAAGGCAGTGTTCAGAAAGAAGGGATCCAAAGGAGGGCAATGCTGTAAAGGACTAGAATTTAAAGAATCATATGTACTTAGATATTTAAAACCATTAAAATATTTTTTTATTCAAGTGTCTCCTTCCCTCATCTTTCCTGTGTTGTGAGTCAACATAGATGCTGGGACCCAGATTCAAAGTGTATTGGAAAGCATTGAGTACTCTTAACTGCTGAGCCATCTCTACAGCCTTAATGTAAAAACATTTAAAAGTAGGTAAGTGTAAGTAAACACTAATTTTAAGACACTGTGAAGTAAGAGAGGGATATAACAGGTGTTTAAGTTCCTTTATAGTTTTGGATGGAAGACTATACTTGAACAATTTTATATATTTTGTCAAACAGGCAAATTAAAAAATAAAAGATATCCATTAAAAGAATAGTGGCAAAAGACATGACTCCCAAACTAGAAAGCAGATTAAAATGCAAATTAGAATCAATATATGCTTGTTAATAGCATGAAGAAAACTAAAGAGAATATGTACTAATTTCAGGTTATTGGTTACTTTCTAAGAGGAAGGGCAATTGATGGGGGCAGGGACTATCACCCATACTTGGTGTACTTTATCTACTCTTTAATGGTTGTCAGTTACGTACATGCATATCCTGTAGTGAACATATTCAACCCCTAGCACCTTCTTTCACGGCCCTCTTTCTCCCAGTACCTTCTTCTCAGCTAGCTCCCTTCACATGTTTGTTTCCTTCACTTATTTGTTTATTTATTCTTTTAGTTTTGAGGCAGGGTCTTGTTATGTAACCTTGGCTGACCTAGATTTTGTTATGTAGACCAGGCTATCCTGAAACTCACAGAGATCCACCTGCCTCTGCACTCAGAATGCTGGTGTTAAAGGTATGTGGAACCACACCTGGACCCTCCGACTTTTATGTCCTTTTGTGCAGGTGACCATAGCTGCTGTGCCTTCCTGACTGAAATAGCCATGTTGTAATCAGAAGAGAGAGTTTCGGAGGATTCCTCACCATTGTCTAGCTTTACAATATTCCTGTCTCCTTTCTTGTGATTGGCCCCCGGTCTTGGTGCTGTAGATGTCACATTTGGGACTGAGCACTCAACAGTCTTCTGTTCTTAGTAGTTGATTAGTTATGCATCTCTTACTTAACCATCCCTATTTAAAACTTTCCAACTCTAATGTTATTCTACAGCTCTGCTTTCATATCACATGTGATTGGTACTCTCAAGACTCCCTCACCTCTCAGGGTCTTTTCTTGCTCTCTCCTCTCTATTTCCAACTTAAGCAGGGAAACCTAAAACTTTAAAGCTAGGATCCATATATGAGAGAGAATCTATGACATTTGTCTTTCTGGGCCTGGATTACCTTGTTCAGTATAATATTTTCCAGTTCTGTGCATTTTCCCATAAGCCCCATGATTGTACTTTTCTTCAGTGCTGATTAGAATTCCACTGGATAAATGTGCCATATCGTCATTATTCATTCATCAGTTGATAGGTGTCTAGGCATGGTTCCAGTTCCTACCTATTGTGAACAACAATGTCGGCACAAGAAAATGATTACTCCTAGATTTTAGAGTAAAATGTATATTTATACATTGACATATTGCACAATAACAAAGCATGAACTAAAGCTGTATTAATAATGCCAACAATTATCTGACTGTGACTGGAGAGATGACTCTGTGATTTAGAGTATTTGCTACTTTCCTGGGAACCCAAGTTCACTTCTCAGTACTCAAGTTGGGCGGCTTAAAAATACTTGCAACTCTAGCTCACGGGGTCACCCTACATCCTTTTCTGGCCTCCAAGAGCCAGAACATGTGTTCATACTCACATAAATACACGTTAGTAAATATAACAAGTAGCAAATCTTGCCATTTGAGTTTCCTCAGTTGAGAATTCTCTGTTTAGCTCTGTTCCCCATTTTATGATAGGGTTATTTGGATCTCTGGAGTCTAGCTTCTTGAGTTCTTTGTATACATTGGATATTAGCCCTCTATCAGATGTAGGATTGGTAAAGATCTTTTCCCAATCTGTAGGTTGCTGTTTTGTCCTATTTATGGTGTCCTTTGCCTTACAGAAGCTTTGTAATTTCAACAACCCTGAGATTTCACCTCACACCAGTCAGAATGGCTAAGATCAAAAACTCAGGTGACAGCAGATGTTGGTGAGGATGTGGAGAAAGAGGAACACTCCTCCATTGCTGGTGGTATTGCAAGCTGATACAACCTCTCTGGAAATCAGTTTAGCGGACCCTCAGAAAAATCAACATAATACTACCTTAGGACCCAGCTATTCTACTCCTGGGCATATACCCAGAAGATGCTCCAACATGTAATAAAGACACATGCTGCACTAGGTTCGTAGCAGCCTTATTTATAATAGCCAGAAGCTGGAAACTACCCAGATGTCCCTCAACAGAGGAATAGATACAGAAAATATGGTACATTTACACAATGGAATACTACTCAGCTATTAAAAACAATGACTTCATGAAATTCTTAGGCAAATGGATGGAACTTGAAAATATCATCCTAAGCGAGGTAACTCAGTCACAAAAGGATGAACACAGTATGTACTCACTGATAAGTGGTTATTAGCCCAAAAGTTTGGAATACCCAAGAGTCACTTCACAGCAACCGTAGGAGGAGCAACAGATGGAGGAGTTGGAAAAGGGACTGAAGGAGCTGAGGGAATTTGCAGCCCCATGGAGGGAGCAACAGTGTCAACTGGTCTGATCCCTCAATGCTCCTGAAGACGGGATCACCAACCAAAGAATATACACCGAGGCACCCATGGTGATGGCCATATATGTGGCAGAGGAGGGTCTTGTAAGCCATCAGGGGGAGAAGTCCTTGGGCCGGAGGGTGTTATATGCCCCAATATAGGACAATGCCAAGGAGGGAAGCCGAGAGTGGGTGGGTGGGTGGGTGGGGGAATCCCCCTATAGATGCAGGGAATGGGGGAGGGAATAGGGAGGTTCCAAAGGGGAGATCTGGAAAAGGGGAAACATTTGAAATGTAAATAAAGTATCAAAAAAAAAAAAAAACCAAACAAGTAACAAATCTTTAAAAATGAGTATGTGTGAATCAACACAGGATACTGGAAAAAAATCTAGAATCCCAACTTTGTTTATAAAATAAATGAAGGATGACTGTCACTTGGTGGTGAAGCACTTGCTTAACATACTTAAGTCCCTGGGTTCAGTACCTAGTACCATAAAAATATTTAATAGATTCCTTTTTGGTGTGCATGCATATGTCTGTGTATGCTTTACCAAATTACACAAGGCTAAACAATGTTATCAGCATGACAATGAGTGATAGTTTTATGTCAACTTGACACAAGCTAAATTCATCAGAGAGAAGCAAACCTCAATTAAGCAAATATCTCCCTAAGATAAGGCTGTATGCAAGCCTTTAGGACATTTTCTTAATTAGAGATTGATGAAGGAGGGCCTAGGCCATTGTTGGTGGTGCCATCCCTGGGCTGGTGGTGGTCCTGGGTTTTAAAGGAAAGCAGGCTAAGCAAGTCATAGGAGCAAGCCAGTGAGCAGCACTCCTCTATGGCCTCTGCATCAGTGCCTGCTTCCAGGTTTCTCACCTGTTTGAGTTCCTGTCCTAAGTTCTTTCAAATGATGAACAGTGATATGGAAGTTTAAGTCAAATAATCCCTTTTCCTCCTAACTTGCTTAGGTCATGGTGTTTCATAACAGTAATAGTAACTGTAACTAAGAAAATTATTTTCTAGGATGGGAATGAAGACAATTCAGAAAGAGATGAGAAGAGATGAGTGAAGGAAAAGAAAACCAAAACCAGAACACAGCATTTAAAAATATCCACGGGGAATATAAAGAGCCATGTTTATCAACATGATTAGGCTTATTTTGTGTTCTATGATATGCCACTATATTCAATGTGGAGTAGCAGCTGCATAACCTGAGAGGGTCACTAGAAGTTGAAGACAGGAAATAAAGAAATTTGTATTCTACTCTTTGGTTTCAAGAGGTAGAGCTAGAGTAATGCAATCAGATCACAGTCTACCAAACTCTTTATGCTAGTATGACCCCTGTCAGGAGGAGCTTGGTAAACACAAACATTAAAGGTCTTATATTCTGGGTCTTGTTTTACACATTAGAAGGGAGTGGTAGCTATGCAACTCTGTCTCCACTGAGGAAGCCTGTGGGATCTGAAAGCAACTCAGAACCAAATTCTATGAATGCCGAGGAGTACTGATGGGAAGACCCCAGAAAGAGTCCCACTTGCGTACAAGGATTTGGGTGTCCCTTATTTTATGCAATATGAATGAAGCATTACAGAAGAACTCACAGAATCAAGTCTTGTCCATCTTTATGGTAAAAACCCATTCCAGTGGGAACTGGGGCCTACAGCTTTCCCTTAGACTTCATGTTGTTGTTATGTGTTTGCCACTAGTCACCTCTTATTTGATCGCTCATAGATTAATCTAGTCAAAAATTAAAAATTTAAAAATGTATTCCTATTTCATCATCCATAGCTCTTATTTAGGTGAATTATCTTATAGGTCTTGTTTACATCTGAGGAAAAGAAGGGATGAAGAAATCTTTGCTATTTGTGATCTTCCCAGGCACAAAGAAAAGGATGCAGTTGGGGCTGTATGGTTGGTTCATCACCGTCCCTGTGTGACAACATGCTCCTTTGAAGAAATAGCGTGAGGCGTTAAAACATGTTATTGATGATAACAATGCACATCGAATCTCTGGAGAATTTGCTTAGTTCTTCATTGTTGTGTAGTTGATCTCCCCAATGATGACATTTATTAATTAAGAATTAGGACAAAAATAAGACCAGACTATTTCTGAAACTCTGAAATATTTGGTAATTTTTCTCATTTAATGTAAATAAACATCAGCATAATAGTAAATTTTTCTGACCCATCATTCATGTAGTCTGACTTACTTTTTGACATTTTGCTTATTTGGAACAAAAGATGATATGACATAGATTTTTTTTTTGTAAATTAAAAATATATCATGGGGGTTACTAATAATCTACGATTACCATTTAGATTTTATGCACTGTATTAGTTACTCTTTCTTGTTTATTTGTTTGTTTCAGTACAGGGTCTCACTGTGTGGCTCTGGCTGTCCTGGCACTTCATATGTAGACCAGGTCAGCCTCAAACTCACAGCGATCTGTTTCTATGTAGCATATATTAGTTAATTTTATAATTGCTGTGACAAATGCCTGTCAGATAAACTTAAAGAAGGGTTTATTTTGGCTCACAGTTGAGGCTACAGTCCTTATGACAGAGGTGGTGGCAGGAGCATTAGGCAGTTGGTCACCTTATATTCACAGTCAGGAAACAGGGAGGGATTAATGTTGGTACATGGATTGCTTTTTCCTTTCCATTCAGCCTAAGACTCTAGCCTTTCTGGGGTGGCTTGAATAGGAATGGTTCTCAGAGATTCATGTGTTTGAGTGCTTTGTAATAGGGAGTGGTACTATGAGGAGGTGTGTCCTTGTAGGAGTAGGTATGGTCTGGTTGGAGGAAGTGTGTCACTGTGGGGATGGGCTTTGAGATCTCCTGCGCTCAAGCTCCCCAGTGTGGTACAGTCTCTTTTCATCTGTCTTCAGATCAAGGTGTAGAAATCCCAGTTCCTTCTCTAGCACTATGCCTGCTTGCTCTCTGCCATGTTTCCAGCCATTATGATAATGGACTAAACCTCTGAAACTCTAAGTCAGCCCCGATTAAATCTTTTCCTTTTTAAGAGTTGCCATGGTCACGGTGTTTCTTCACAGCAATAAAACCCAAATCCAGACACCATCCAATGCTGCCATTCATGTCTGGGGTGGGTCTTTCTATTTCAACTCATCTGATCTGTAAGCTCTCTGACAGACAAACTTCCTAGATCTAGATCCTGTCAAGTTGACAATCATTGTAATTATTCTAGGTGCCTTTTTAATTCAGTTCAAATATACAAAACAATTATGTAGATACTTCCATTTCTACCATTTTTCCACAGTAGATTTTGCTAGAACAATCATGACAATTCTTGTTAATTATGAAACCCCAGAAATGCTCCTTCAGACCCTTCTTTATCAGGTGCTTACTGCATTAAACTGAATCGAGATGTCCACTCATCACTCTAGGTATTAGTAAACGTACTAAATGGCATGGAATTTTATGAACATAAATGGTCAAGTTTCTTTTTAGTGGACATTTTCTGGAATCCAGAATATAAATTTCAACAACACTGAATTCATTGGGAACCAAACCTACTTAAAAGTGAAACCTCATATCCCTGGGGGTTTCAATTTAGAGAGGGAAGAAATTTTCTTCAGCTTGCTGTTGTTCCTGCCAGATTTCAGCTGTAACAGGGAATCTTTTCACAAAATGTAGTCAATTTATACTTCAGGCATTTAAAACAGTTCATTGGCTCATCTGGACACTGAAAAGTCTTCTAGTCTGTTCCAGTGATCTGGCACATTACATTTGGCTCACACTGAGAGCTCATACACCTGGCAAGGCTATCTCTACTTTCCTGATTCTCAGAAGGAGGTCTTCGAACTTAGAAGTGTTTTGGATGATGTGCTGTGTTCAGCTTGCCTAATGCCAGTGCATGTAAAATAATTCATACCTGGGCATGGAGAGATGAGTCTGAGGACCAGGTAATGGAGAAGAAAGCAGCTCACATGACAGAAGAAATAGAGACATGGGTGTATTATTTTGAAAAAGGTTTAATTGACTCAAAGGCTTTCCCAGTGGGCTCCTTCTTGGTTTCATTAATGTTTACTCTCAGAGACTTAGTCACCTCCTTTGTGACTAACTTGAAGTCAAGCTTTTTGAGAAGTTTGGGAGCAATGCAAGTTTAACCCAACACTTAATAATATCCAAAGTCAAAGTTACCTCTGGTGGGATTACAGCTCCATAAACACAGGCAAGATCTGAGACTTGATAGTTACAGTTGCTTGTGTTACCTGGGACTCAGTTGTTGGCCTCATAACAGCCAGGGGATTCTGGAAGTGTGGGGAGCTCTCCTGCTCCAACGCAATAAAAACAGAATCTGAGGACATTACTCAGGCTCCATAGTGATAATTTTTTGTGACACATGGAAAGTGTCCAGTACAGTGCCTGGCACACAGTACAGACTTCTAATGTTAGTTTGCCTATAACCATCATCACTAAAATGGGATTCAGCCCTAGCAGAAACTTGGCAGTTCAGCATCAGGAATTAATTTCTTTCTTTCTCACTTTCTTTCTTTCTCACTTTCTTTCTTTCTCACTTTCTTTCTTCCTTCCTTCCTTCCTTCCTTCCTTCCTTTCTTTTCCTTTTTTGATGTGTGTGTGTGGGAGGCAGATGTTGATTACTGAATTTCAACTCCTAGAGGCTCTGTGTTGAATGCATCTTTGTATCAGAAACCACTCAATTATTGGTGAAGTAGTAAGTGGGCTTGTACAAGAATGGATGGACGGTTGCCATCAGTGTGTGAGTGGGATATAGTAAGACACTGTGTGAGTGGGATATAGTGAGACACACTGTGTGAGTAGGCTATAGTGAGACACACTGTGTGAGTGGGCTATGGTGAGACACACTGTGTGAGTGGGCTAT
>JADRCH010000111.1:1584274-1594729 GCA_019843965.1 Rhynchomys soricoides
CACTGTGTGAGTGGGCTATGGTGAGACACACTGTGTGAGTGGGCTATAGTGAGACACACTGTGTGAGTGAGCTATAGTGAGACACACTGTGTGAGTGGGATATAGTGAGACACACTGTGTGAGTGGGATGTAGTGAGACACAGTGTGTGAGTGGCATATAGTAAGACAAGTAGGTGGCTTCTTTTCCTAAACTTCAGTTTCTCTTAGGTGAGATTTTAAATTTTGTTTTATCCTTAGATATAGAAAACTACCTGTCAAAACCATGACGATCAGTAGGGATTGCAGAGTTGAAAGAGAGTAGGTATCTACACATTTGTACATCATGGGCAGATAGTAAGAAAAGAGTACAGGCAATTAAGATGAGTACAAGGTATGGAATTAGATTTAAAGCTTAAAAATACCCAATATTTATGGGATGCTATGCCATAGGTTAGGCCCTAACCATTATAGGAAGAATCAAAATAGACTCCCTTCAACTCTTGCACAGTTTATTATCACATAAATCTCATGAGTAGTTACTGAGTGTCTATTATATATTAAGTAGTTCATCACTCACAACGCTGAACAAGATACACAATAATCTTTTGAGGCAATCAGAAAGAAAGCAGACAAATGCCGTTTTAGAATCCAGTTCCTACAATCAAGTGCTTCATTTCATACTCTTGCTGGAGATAATATTTTATAAGCAGGGTCTCATCTGTGAAGGACTTTGCTAAAAGTACCTTTATGTATATGGGTCTCTCTCTCTTTCTTTCTCTCTCTCTCTCTCTCTCTCTCTCTCTCTCTCCCTCTCTCTCTCTGGCATTTGTTGTTGAACTGATGGATTTCCCTTTAAAGCCCAAATACAAACTATCCAGGTTTCCTGGGATGGAAGGAAAGCAAGATGATCTGTAGGATCTTCAGTGGTAATGGCAAAACTGGAATCTCTTGGCCATGGATATTTAAGGTAAAGAGATGGAAGCAGCAGAACTGTCCTAGTAGACAGAGAGAATATGGTAGCATAGTTGGGTCTGAGAGAAAAGAAAGGAGTTGCAGAAAGCGAGCTAGGAATTGCTGTGCCCCCTGATTCTTTTTCAAAATTATAAGCTATGAGCATAAGTTATAATTGACTTGAAAAAAACTATTTTATCGGACCGATTTTCAGGTATTTGGGAGTGATCCTGAGCAATATTTGGTACAACCAAATTGCAGGACCGTGGAGACATTTGAACACCCCTCCCTGTTTTTTGGTCATTGTCATGGAATTTGGCTTCAAGCACTCTTTACATAGCCAGCCCTTAGTCATTCCTGGAAATACAAACTCACGTTGATAGACTGTTTTCTGCCTGTTTGGGGCAATGCCAGGTAGTGCAAAGGACCAACACAAGCATGGCAGTGGTTATTCGTTCCTGGTCCAAGTGTGCTTTTAAGAGTGTATCTTCACTCTGTGCCACTTCTTCAGTCCCTACCGCTCTCCTCTTGATACTATGCCCTATCTGGGTTGTTAGGGCCAGAATGTGCAGAGTTACACATCTGCAGAGGCCATTAATCAAAAGGTACAAATAAGTTACGATATAAACCATAGGGTTTGGACCCGAATCTAAAAATGACTTTTCTTTAAATTGCTGATTGCTAACTGTACTCTATTTTAGGGCTCATTACTATCCTTTGGGCAGTAGGTCTTACTTTCTATAATTCTCTCTTTGAACTGCTGTGGGAGAAGTGTGGGCTCTGGAAAAATCGGTGATGTCAGAGCTTTTACTTCCACTTCCCTGGATGCCTCACCCATGTTTCTCATAGGGCCCTTTCCATTTTCTATTTGTTGCCTGGCCTTTATGAATGTGGCTCAGGAAATGGTCTGTCACACATCATTCACACCTCCATGCAAATTTAGGCTAGCATGGTACCTCTCCCCAGGGTATTTGCATTTGATGATTTTTCCCCTTTAAACACACAATGCCACTTTTTTTCCTGCAAAATTCTGGAGGAATTAAAGTTCTAGTCCCAAAGCAGTAGAGCTGGTATTTGACTGAACAAGGCTGCTCTAGTGTATAAGGCTGCCTCTTCCCATACATTGGACTTGAACTATTCATCTTGGATGCAATTGAAACCTGAACTTTCTTAGACTTAGGATTTTTGTGGACCAAGGAGAGAACAATCATTCTCTTTCAAATAAGAAAGAAGGACTGGATGCTATGGAAATCTGGCTGGAAGTGGTTCATCTTTTTTGTTTATATGACACCTAGACTCCAAGAAAACATCCAATGTCTAATGCTTTATGGAATTCGCACCTCTGTAGTGTACTGTCTCCTTAAATCAGATGGATCTATGCTCCTAAGAGACTGTGGTGGGAGTGAGAGCATGTGGTTTCTCATGCTAAGGCAGTAAGCTCCCATCTTCCTATCCTGGCTCCTTCACTTTGGGGAAAGCTGTTTGTCATACCTGTGATGATCCATACCAAATGCTTGTCTAGGAGGTTCATGTGCAGAGGGTAAGCTGACAGCTATGCTATTGGACCACTTAGGAACCAGCTCTAGTAGGTCAGTCTTCCTTTGATTACAGCCACAGCTGGCATCTGATTACTATTTCATGATAGATTCTAACAACTTTGTCTAAGATATTCCCTAATTCCTGACTCAAAGAAATGGCAAAAAATAAATTATTGATATTTAAAAAGACTAAGTTCAAGGGTAATCGATTACTTAACACCATCTCTTGGCCTACTGACACTGATTACTTCTCCTGGAAATTTCACTCCAAACTGGCCATAGCCTTTCCGCCAATTGTAGGAGCTGTTGTGTTTTCTAATGGGATAGGGCAATTCAGCTGAGAGCAATTTGGTGCAATACAATTTCTTATGAAACAAGCTGACCAATATGATAATTTGTGGAATATTAATAGTCTGTCTCCAGTTTCATGACACTGTTTATTTTGGTTCATGACAGAAAGTACTTTTGCAATCTTTTATTAGTCTGTAGTAATTTTCATCTGCCTTTCATGATGTGGAGGACCTTTACTTGTATTTTGCTTTTATATCTTGATTCCTCTGGTGACTAAGATATGTTTTGACCAAATTGATTTTGGATCACTCTTGTTTCCACAAAATTGCTTTCAGTCAAATTGCTTCTGGCAAAATCATTCATCATGTGGTAGTATTTTTTTATACCTCACCTCTAATTGATCTATAAAACATTAAGAAACATATTCTGTAAGTCTATTAAAGACAACACACTGCTACACTGGGATAAATCAACAATGGAGAATGGAATGGGAAGCCCCCAACGTCTGCCCTTTATGCTTGTGTATAGCCTTACCTTGCTGGATGAATCCTAGAGTAACTGACCCAGTTCTGAAGACAGTATAGTGGAAATGTTGGGCTACTGCTAAGTTACCCTGTTCTTTTACAACTGTCTAGGTTAGGATGTAAGGACCGTGTAGCTTCAATTTTTGGAAACATTGTAATGTTTTTATTTGGGAATACATATTGCTGCAAGAGTATGCTACTCCCATGTTCCTTCACATTGTGGAAAGGCCTCACTACAAAGTACACACAAAAAAACCAAAATGAGACTAGAAAGTAGATACAGCAACTGGTTATTGGTGTTTCTCTGTTTTAACAACAAAATCATGGTCATGCTAGGTCCTCTGAGGCTCTGGGGCTGCTTTAGTGTTTGCTATTAATGCAAAACCAAAAACAATGCAAAACAAACAAACGAATGAATGGCCAAACAGAAAACCACAGCTTTCACCTTAAAAGAGAAATAAGAGTTTAAGATTTTTTTCTACAGCCAAACTTGAATGACCATGGCCTGGGAACATAGATTTAGGTTACCTCAAATTCCATGTTTCCACATGGAAGCAGTTTCATGAAATGTTATAGTTTTATAGAACAAAGAAATCATAAATTGAGGTAATTTTAAGATACATTAGTAGGTACATCAGGCAAGGGGAATTCTGCAAGATGGGCAAGCTTTTCCATAGGCCTCAGATGTTGTCTGATGACTCTCTTAGCTTTGAGGTTTGTAGAAGCTACTTGTTTGCTAAGTTAATAGTTTCCATTTCTATTAGTCACAGCGTGTTAGTTCTGACACAGAGGTGGATGAAGAATGGCTTACAGGGGCTAATGCTGGCCTAGGACAAGTTGAATACCTTCCTGTTCTGCAAAATTCCAATCCTTCCACATCCCTGCCATTTTAGTCTGTCAATCAGTCTTTGCAGACATACTTCTTTTCAGGAATTTATACTGGTGTCCTGCTGAAAATGGCTTTTCTTGAGTCAACAGATACTAGGTCTAGCAAAATCCTTAGTGAGAGAAATTATGTCCTGCCCACAGCCACATGAATGAATCTTGAAATAACCACTCTTAAGTTAAACATCCAGATAGACCAGAGCCTGGCCGAGACAGCTTAGTCACCACCCCAAGGAGCATGTATGCAAGCTAGACTCATTTGGCCTACATTTCCAGTTGAAAGAAATCATGATGTGATAAATTTGCTATTTTAAGTGTCAAGTTTTTCGGCAAATTATTTTATGATAACAAATAACATAGAGGAAGAGAGAATTTAATTCCCAATAGTGTCCTAAAAAAATGGACTCTTGACCTCTCTCTGGAGGCTGTCTGATAACAGCAAAGCTTCTGGCTGGGGTTCAAGACCAGCCCCCAACTCATTCTTCCTACCCTATTTAAGGAAGATATTTCTTTCTTTCTTTCTTTCTTTCTTTCTTTCTTTCTTTCTTTCTTTTTTAAAAATTAAATTTTATGTGAGTATACTGTCGTTTTCTTCAGACACATCAGAAGAGGGCATCAGATCCCATTACAGATGGTTGTGAGCCACCTTGTGGTTGCTGGGAATTGAACCCAGGACCTCTGGAAGAGCAGTCAGTGCTCTTAATCACTGAGCCATCTCTGCAGCAGATATATCCTAATGTATGTGTATGATTATCTCTGCTCCCAGCTGTAAACCTCCCTTCTCATCTCTCCTTTTTTCTTGGTTGTTTCCATTTGATGCAATGAAGGGGCAGAATGGTTGCATTTAAGTGAACTGCATACATGGCCAAATAGAGGAATTTGAGGTAGATGTGACAGAATTTCCAGAAAAGTGTTTGGAGAGACCCTTTAAATTTGAGCCAGATAGGTGGCCCATGATCACGAGGATGGCACCCAGAACTTAGAGGGTTAAGAGTAGGGGGCTCCGATGACAGCTACAATTCTGATAGCCTAGATTTGCTGACAATGTGCTCCTTAAGAAGGCCTAATTTGTATTTATTCTTAGAAGTTAGACTTTGGATAAGCAACAAGACGTGAATAAGGGCGGGTTCTCTTTCTTCGTGTAGATATGCCTCTGTTTCTAACTTCTTGGGTCAAGAGGGGAAGTGGTCTCTAAAGGAACTAACTACTTTTGTTTTTTGCTGAATGAATCCTCAAGGAGAAGAAGATTTATTTATTTATTTATTTATTTATTTATTTATTTATTTATTTAACAGGCCCTGACTTCTTGTGCAAGTTTCAGAATGCATATCAAGAAAAACACTCTCATTTGAAGTCAATGAAGAAATAACAGAGTCACTTAAGAGTAGATAACAAGAAAATTCAAAAGATAACTACAGTTCAAGGCAGACACTTAGTAGGGCAGAGTTTGCAAGTGACTTTTGAGGTCAACTAAACTTCTAAGCCTTGACTTAGCTATATGAAAGCTTTTACTAGGGAATCCCAAGTATAAATGAGCTGACCTCAGTGCCAGTAGAAAAGCTGACTACTGTTTTCTCATTTCTGACTGCTCTGAAGCCCCTAAGATGTCTGTAAGAGAATGGCCTTGCCTCTTTCTCTGAGTGCAAGGCTAGAAATACTTTGGAACTGTTACAGGGCAATGTGTTGCGCTACTGACAGTATAGGGTTAATTTGTCCCCCAGGTTAGCTCATATACATTGAATCATTGGTACTCAGTGGGCCATTGGCTTCTGCTGATTAGAAGATTATGCTAGTGTACAACTCTGCCTATAACTAATAGGCATTCAGGATAAAATAGGATAGGAGAATGCCGCCAGAATAAAATGAAAGTAGACCGAAGCCTGCATAACAGCATGATCAATACTGTGTGAATGACCAGCGAAGCCTGCATAACAGCATGATCAATACTATGTGAATGACCAGCGAAGCCTGCATAACAGCCTGATCAATACTGTGTGAATGACCAGCGAAGCCTGCATAACAGCATGATCAATACTGTGTGAATAACCAGCATACAAAAAGAAGGTAAATTAGCATTTTTCCATATAGCCTGTCTCAAGTATTTTATCATAACAATAAGAACCTCGACTAATAAATTATCTGACTTTTTCTCTTTTCTCCCACGGGAATGTATTCCTTTAGATTTCCTTCTAAATTCACAGTATGTTGGGAATTAGCACTGAGCCCCTTGAATTTTTTCTAATTTTAATTACTATCAGAAATTAAAAAGAAAAAGTAAAGAAGTTGTTTATAAATGGAAAGAAGACAAGCAGTTGGCCTAGTGAGCTGGCTAGTTTCCTGTGACAATATGACCCATCTAGAGTCATTAGAGAAGAAGGAGCCTCAGTTGAGGAAATGCCTCCATGAGATCCAGCTTAAGGCATTTTCTCAGTTAGTGATCAAGGGGGGAGGGCCCAGCCCATTGTGGTTGGTGCCATCCCTGGGCTCATGGTTCTGGGTTCTATAAGAAGGCAGGCTGAGCAAGCTGGGGGAAGCAAGCCACTAAGAAACATTCCTCCATGGCCTTTGTGTCAGCTCCTGCCTCCAGGTCCCTGCCCTGTGTGAATTGCGGGCCTGACTTCCTTCAGTGATAGACTATGATGTGGAGGTGTAAGCTGAATAAACCCTTTCTTTCCCAACCTGCTTTTTTGGTTATGGTATTTCATTGAAACAAAAGCTCAAGTCCAAGTGGATCAAGGACCTCCACATAAAACCAGATACACTGAATCTAATAGAAGAGAAAGTGGGGAAAAGTCTCAAACAGATGGGCACAGGGGAAAAGTTCCTGAACAGAACACCAATGGCTTATGCTCTAAGATCAAGAACCGACAAATGGGACCTCATAAAATTACAAAGCAAAGGACACTGTAAATAGGACAAAACAGCAACCTACAGATTGGGAAAAGATCTTAACCAATCCTACATCCGATAGAGGGCTAATATCCAATGTATACAAAGAACTCAAGAAGCTAGACTCCAGAGATCCAAATAACCCTATCAAAAAGTGGGGAAGAGAGCTAAACAGAGAATTCTCAACTGAGGAAACTCGAATGGCTGAGAAGCACCAAAAGAAATGCTCAACATCCTTAGTCATCAAGGAAATGCAAATCAAAACAACCCTGAGATTCCACCTCACACCAGTCAGAATGGCTAAGATCAAAAACTCAGGTGACAGCAGATGTTGGCAAGGATGTGGAGAAAGAGGAACACTCCTCCATTGCTGGTGGTATTGCAAGTTGAAACAACCTCTCTGGAAATCAGCTTGGCGGACCCTCAGAAAAATGAACGTAATACTACCTGAGGACCCAGCTATTCCACTCCTGGGCATATCCAGAAGATGCTACAACATGTAATAAAGACACATGTTCCACTATGTTCATAGCAGCCATATTTATAATAGCCAGAAACTGGAAACAACCCAGATGTCCCTCCACAGAGGAATGGATACAGAAAATGTGGTACATTTACACAATGGAATACTACTCAGCTATTATAAACAATGACTTCATGAAATTCTTAGGCAAATGGATGGAACTTGAAAATATCACCCTGAGTGAAGTAACTTAGTCACAAAAGAATGAACATGGTATGTACTCACTGATAAGTAGTTATTAGCCCAAAAGTTCGGAATACCCAAGAGTTACTTCACAGAAACAGTAGGGCTGAGTGTGAGGTCCCAGATGGAGGAGATGGAGAAGGGACTGAAGGAGCTGAGGGAGTTTGCAGCCCCATTGAGGGAGCAGCAGTGGCAACTGGCCTGACCCCCCCGTCCCCCCCGATACTTCTGGAGACTGATCCACCAACTAAAGAATACACATGGAGGGACCCATGGTGCTGGCCACATATGCGGCAGAGGAGGATCTTGTTAGATATCAGGGGGAGCAGAGGCCCTTTGTGTCTGAGGGTGTTAGATCCCCCAGTATAGGAGAATGCCAAGGAGGGAAGACCAGAGTGGGTGGGTGTGGGAATACCCCCATAGTGGCAAGGGGAGGGGGAAGGGAATGAAGAGGTTCCAAAGGGGAGATCTGGAAAGGGGGAAACATTTGAAATGTAAATAAAGTATGAAAAAAGGCATTCCCCCCCAAAAAAAGAAAACGCTTTTATAAAATCAAAAAAAAAAAAAAAAAAGAAAAGAAAAAGAAGAAAGCCTAAGTAAGACACCTAGCAAGTTTTTTCTTTTTCTTTTTCTTTTTCTTAATAAAAATTAATTCCCCTATCATAAAGCTGTGAGTTTGTTGGGTTTTTTGTTTGTTTGTTTTTGTTTTTGTTGTTGGTGGGGACAATTGATGGTCTTGACATTTGCTACAGTCCTCACCTGTACCAGAGTCATCACTGAGTTAATCTATGTTTGCTCTGGCCTTATACTGACATATGTGGAAGATTAAAAGATGGATCTTATGTTTTCTGGCCACCTACATCTCAGTGGACAAAATGAAAAGGACAAAGGCTACTCACTATTGATGTCTCTGCCAAGCAGAAACTGGCATTTCTTCTAATGAAAGATTAGCAGAAGTGAAGAGGTCCTGACTGGGCTTCAGTTGTGGAAATGTTTGTCTTTGGTTTGTTCCCTGTCACTGTGATAACACATCTTTTTTTTAAAAAACCCATATATAGTTTATTATCTTCAAGACACTACAGTCCTGGCTCCTCTCCCTCCCGGAGAAGGGTCCTTCAAAGGCAGGAAATTCATCCAGCTGTGTGCTGTGCAGTCTTCATTTCCATACATGGCCAGATTCCTCCTTTTGGACTGCTCAAACTCCTGGTTGCCCCATAGATAGAACCCTACACATGGCAGCACCATGTGCAGAATGCACACATGAGGGAGGTACAGCACGCTGGGGTGCCTTTGCTGAAGTAGTATAGAGCATTGCTCAAAGGGCAATGAATGGTAGATCACAAGCCACATTCTCACGAGGTTCCCAACTCGAACCCCGTGGTGGTGGTGGCCCTCCACTCCACTCCACTGAGCCCTGATAAAATATCTTGACAAAAGCAATTTAAGGGTGTAAAGGTTTACTCTAACTCTCTGTTCAAGATGAGGCCCACCATGGTAGTGAAGTCAAGGCATCAGGAGCTTGAAGCATCTGGTCACATTGCCTCCATAATCAATAAGAGGAGAGTACCAACCTAAAAAGGGATATCGCTATCAACCCCTCCATAAATCCCCTTTCCCAAGGGGAGTCAAGGCCTTCTAGACACAACAGGGCCATGCTCCTATGAACTCCCAGAGATGATAGCAGCACAGAGCCAAATGGGTCTGCACCATATAGGATCCTAGAGCTGAAAGAAGTGGACACATGCCTCCATTCCTAACCCAGAAACTCTCTCCAATTGATAGCCACTTGAATGGAAAACTTAATTCTGCTCAATGGAGTCTCAATGGGGAAACAAAGAACTCTTAAGTGTAGGCCCCATTCCCAACTGTAGATAACCAATACAAAATGGACTCAATGGCATCTTTGGAGGTTTTTGGTCTCATAATGTAAAGTCAGGGCAACTTTTTTGAACTCTACAGATATTTTCCATATATATTATGGCTTCCAGTTTAGTGTTTTTATGGAATTCCTGTGTGAACATATGTGTCTCTGCATCTATATGAGCTGCTTATGTTTTTTCCTTTGGATCTTTTTCTTATTTGTTTTTATATTTATTTATATTTCTTATTTATTTGTAATTCTTATTTGTCCTCTTCCAATTTGTTTGGTTTGTTTTATTTTTTATTTTATTATTCCTTAGATATCTGCTTAGGGTGTGGATTTTGATGGGAAGGAGAGGACCTGAAAAAAGTATGAGGAAGAGAAAATGTAATCAGAATATATTGAATGGAAAAATCTATTTTTAATAATTAATAATAATAAAGCAGATTGAGAAAGCCATGAGGAGCAAGTCAGTAAGCAGCATTCATCTATGACTTCTGTATCTGCTCCTGTGTCTTAGTTAGGGTTTCCATTGCTGTAAAGAGACATCATGACCAAAGCAACTCTTATAAGGACAACCTTTAATTGGGGCTGGCTTACAGGTTCAGAGGTTCTGTTCATTATCATCAAGGTGGGAGCATGGCAGTGTCCAGGCCGGCACAATCTGGGAGGAGCTGAGAGTTCTACATCTTCATCTGAAGGCCTCTAGAAGAAGAAGAAGAAGAAGAAAAAGAAGAAGAAGAAGAAGGAGGAGGAGGAGGAGGAGGAGGAGGAGGAGGAGGAGGAGGGAGAGGGAGAGGGAGAGGGAGAGGGAGAGGGAGAGGGAGAGGG
>JADRCH010000111.1:1594739-1628923 GCA_019843965.1 Rhynchomys soricoides
GAAGAAGAAGAAGAAGAAGAAGAAGAAGAAGAAGAAGAAGAAGAAGACTGGCTTCCAGGTAGCTAGGACCAGGGTCTTAAAGCCCACACCAACAATGACACTCTTCCTCCAACAAGGCCACAACTACTCCAACAAGGCCACACCTCCTAGTAGTGCCACTTCCTGGGCCAAGCATATTTAAACAACCACATCCTAGTTCCAGGTTCCTGCCCCAACACTCCTCAGTGATAGAAGGTGAGTTGAAATCTGTAAGCTGAAATAAACCCTTTTCCCACCCACGAGATCAGAGAGTATAAATGAATGCTGCTGCTCAGTTCTCCATCTCCATTCTATAGTTCAGGATTCTAGTCAGGGAGTGGAGTCACCCACAATGAGTAAGTCCTTCTATTCCAATTAACCCAATCAAGATAATCCCCACAGGCATGCCTGAGGCCTGTCTCTCAGGCAGTTCTGGCATTACCTGTTGACATTTGAAATTAAGCATCCCAATGTTCAAACAAGCAAATGTACAAAGGACAGATGAACGAAGCAAAGGAAGTTGGGTTGTGCTTTGTGAAAGCACTGTACAGACACCAAAGGCCTATATTCTAAGTGCCTAAACATTCCATTAAAAAGAATAAATTGATAAGTAAAACATTTACTTTTATTTCATTTTAATATATTTTGCCTAGCTTAGTCTAATCAAAACACTGACATTTCAGTGCAGAATGAGAACAAAAATTAATAGGATATTTTATGGTTGTTTCATTAAGTCTTTGAAACCCAACCTGTGTTTTAGACTAACATGTTTCTATTCTGACTGATCACAACTCTAGTGCTTAATGGCAACAGGTCAGATTGGTGGCTGTCATTGGGTGGTGTCAGTGTAGACCATCAGGGCCACTTGTACAGCCTTCTTGGTTGCAGCTTTTATAGATATTCCCTTGTGCTAGCTCTTTGTAACCATCTGGAGCTCCCTTTCTAGCATCCACATTCTTGGTATCTCTACCACCCTCTTGTCTCCATGGTGATGATGGCATCATTTTCACAGCACTGCATACCACCCTATCACAAGCTACTTGCAGAGATCCTGCCTGACCTTCTATTCTTTCCTCTAAAAACTTAGTGGAAGCCACCATTAAGCTCTAACTCTTGTATTGTTCATACTTGGAAAAGCAACATCATACAGATGCCACAAAGGTCTGGTGCCAATGTGAGCTGTATCTGTATCTGTGCCTGCTTAGACTAGGACTGTAGCAGTTTGAGTCCCTTGCTTTGTTGAGTTCTAGAGAAATGCCACCTGAACTGGTTTAGGGTATGTGGTCCATCCTGAGGCCCTATTCTTAACGTGTATGAAACAAACTCACATTCTTGATCTTGCTATGGGTGGGGAATCACCAAATGTGATATGTCTCAATGGCATCTGTCCTGTTATCCCAGTGCAAGCTACTTGGTTTCATTTGATGGTGCCCTCTTCAGTAATTTCACCATTCATGACAGCATTTTTAAACAACTCCATTTTCTGACAAGCTGTAAACTGCTCAAAATTTTTCTCTCTGTGTTTTGTTTCTGTTTCTCACTGTAAATTTTGCTAAAAGCAGACAGCAACAGTCATGTTGCCCTAAACACTTCCTTGCCGACAAAGTTTCCTCTATCAGCTAATTTGGGCAATCATTTACCGTTCCACAGGGTTTCTTGGTATAGACAAAAATCCAGATAAATTCTTTGTCAGGATTTAACACAACCTTTAATCTGACTTTTTAATTCAACCCCGACTTTCAAGGAAAAACCTTAGCAGCTTGGCTTTTACTACACAGATTCTGTTAACATTACCTTCTGAACTCACACTGAAGCTTCTCATTAAACTCCACTTAACATCCTAGGCTTTCTCAAGCTTAAAAATCCAAACTTTTCCTGAAATCAATTCCCAGGGCTTTTGAACAATACCATCAGGTATCATGGTAATGATTCTACTTTTTGGTGCTAATTTTCTCTGTGAGCCTGTGTTTATATATTGTAACAAAATGTCTGAGACAATTGATTTAAAAAGAGGAAAGATTTGTGTTAGAGAACAGTTTTTGGTTCCAGTCAATGGCTGGCTACCCTTACCAGTTTGTGTCTGTTACAAGTGAGACATGGTAAGTGAAGAGGTCCTATGAGATGTTTTAGATCCACAGAGTGTCCCTCAAAGGGGATTGTGAGCTGGGAGCTAAACCAAACACATCCTTCCCTCCTCTAAGTTGCTTTTGGCCATAGTGTTCTAACACAGCAACAGAGAACAAATTAAAACACCTTCAAAAGTGGGTGTGGGGACTTCAAAAGCTGAAGTTTGGGAAGGAAGAACACACACGTTCACATCACAGCAGCAGAGAGCAAATCCATCAAAAGTCAACAAACTTGAATCAATTCCACTGTCACACTTTATTGAGTATATATTAAATGCATGTCCCAGACTTTCTTGAGTGCCTATTACATGACAGAGGTACCCTATACTGTCTTGTCAGTTTCTGGAAGGTTAATGCTGCCTTAGGCAGATTCATGCGAAGAGAAATTCATGTAAAGCCCACTTCATTGAGACTTCTCACTAAAGATTAAAGGGTGTCGCTCGTCACAAAGATGTAGAAGGTGTCACAAGAGGAGAAGAAAGGCAAACTGAGGGCACATTCTCAGTATGAGTCATGTCATGGGCAGGGACTATTTGTGGTTATAAAGCCCACTGTTACACAGGCAGGGAGGATGGTACACAGATTCCTGGAGAATGCCACAGCCAGATGACCTAGCTCTTTGCTCGTTGAAACTATGTCTCCAGTGACAGTTAACACTACTCTCTTACCTGAAAGTTCTACTCTATGCTCCAAAATGACTGAACGTGACTGTGAATATGAACAAAGTTCAGTCCTTCCATAAACATTTAACACATGCTATGCTAACACATACAGTATACAAATAAATCAGTCTTTAGGTATTTTTGTGAAAATGGGAATATTCCACAGGAAAGTGTTCCAATACAAAAATAGGATTGCTGAATTATTCACTAAGTGTACTCAACACTATGTTAGCAAGTGCTGACAAAGTAGCTAGTGCTGAGCTGGCTACTGGGAACAGATGCCGACTTAGCTTCTGATAGTATAGTTCATCTTTTGAAAGAAAGGGTTTTCTATATGTTATGAATCATCTAAGAAGCTAATGATTGTTATGGGAGGGGGATCCGATTGTTTCGTTTTGTTAGACTACTTCGAACTGATTAATTGAACGAAACTTCCCAATAAGTCACGTGACCCCACATTAAGCAGGTGGTTTTGTTTCAAAGCATCTCTAGGTAAATAAAGATGTAGTCATGAGGTAAAGGCATGTAAGAGATTAAGATGCACTGAAGGAAGCTCCTGTAATCAGTCTCTTCCAACTTAGTCTCCTTTCTCTTAGTTGAATATATGATTTTCTAAATTGACTAGATAATTATCCCAAGACCCATATTTCTGAAGCAATGAGATTAGAGACGGGTCTGCTTTTTGTAAACATGAATTGGTCCCTTTCTGAGGGGAAAGAGCAGTGGTGGGCAGCGGCAATTTTTCATCATTTCTCCACGCACTCAGCTTCAAGGCCTGTAGAAAGCTGTGCATGACCCAAGCCTTTCTGTAAGTCAGCTAATGATCAGCCAATCAACTGGAGAAAATTGATTTTGTCAAAACTCATGAGGAGCTGTGGGCTGATCAATGTCTCACTGAAGTCAGGTTTCACACGAAACTGCCCAAAGCTGGAATTAAATGTCAGATACAATTTAACACTGATGGTCTAGCAGTACCTTTAGAGAGGGCGGCTTGCTCCTGATTCTGTCTTTCAGATTAACTCCCCATGGCGGGCTCCCCAGGCTAAATGATCAGGGTCTGGCACACTGCCACACCACACGTCTCTCCAAAGGATAGACAATAGTGAGGACTGGCTGTGGATTTTGTCAAAGCTGGGAGGGAAATGACTTGGGGAAGGAGAGAGAGAGAGAGAGAGAGAGAGAGAGAGAGAGAGAGAGAGAAGAGAGAAGAGAGGGGGGGTCTGATGGTCTGATTTAAAGAAGGGTGTTGCATTGAACAGGGAGCTGTAAATGGTAACTTTCCTTCCTTCTGCGAATACTGACAGGAGCATAGGAAGACAAGAAGCACTGAGGACCTGAGGGGACTTCTGAGGGCCATGCTAAGACCAGGCTATGATTCCTGTGGGATTTATTTCAGCCCAGTGACTGGCACCAAGGCCCCATAATCCTCTTCATCCAGTCTTGTCAAAGTGCTTTCCCTCTGCCCAGTTCATGAGATTCCCAGTCCTTTGCTTGCCTTTCCCTCTTCACTTCCCCATCTGTGTGCTAAATGCTGCCATCCAACAGCACTCCTTTCCAAAGACACAAGAGGGAGGAACGGCAGAGTTATCTTCTGGAGACTCTTATTACCTTGTAGGGTCTTCCACAGCAGCAGTGCATGTATGCCGTTGGATTTCAGAGTCCTATTTTCTTTGCAGTGAACTTAAACATTTCTATCTACAACTAAAGTGATCTGTGAAGAAAAGATCCTGTTGCTCCTGAGCAAGCGTAACATTCTGAGATCATGCCTAAATGCTTCTGTGTAGCATCCTGTTTTCCAGTTAGGTGTCAATAACTTCCAATTATCCCTATTTAACTGCATTATCTTCCAGTTTTTGGATAGCCAGACACTGTACCAATCAGTTCCATGAACAACTGGGGTAATTTGTTGTTTGTTTGTTATTCCTCTCAATGAATGAAGAGTGCCATCCATACTCAGGGTTTGGTAAACACCCACAGTAGAGTTCACTATATTAGGCTCACTGAGAGGTCTGATTTTTCTCGAAGCCCTTATTTTTCTTGGTATATCCTACTCAGTGAAAGAAACTCAAAAGAGCAGAAGGTCTAGCTTCCAATCCAGACAGTAAGAAATCAATACTACACAAGCGTTGGAAAGAGAAAGGGAGATGGGTGGAAAGGGAGAGAGAAAGAGAAGAAAAAAGGGGGGAAAGGATGAAGGGAGGGAGGAGGCTTAGATCACGTGGGCTCTTTATAACATTCGAGCTATAGATAATGCCTTGCTCATAAGTGCTATCCTATTAGTTTTTGGTCCAAATTATGTTACCCTAAGTAAGGGATCTGTGATGATTTTGCTAATACACGATGGTCATAGATGTGCTGAAGCCATATGCATGGCAGAAGTAGACTCCAGTGCCCGTCCCACATTCACACTCACTTCCATATCTCTACTGCAGGAGAAAAGTCCTATTGGAGCACTGAGCAGGGGGGCAGCACAGCCTGTATCTCTATCTACTTGATCTTTATTTATTATTGGCTCACATATATTCAACAGCAGAATATACTGAGGACACACTGATTCTGCTGGTATTAACTAAGATAAGGTAAGAGTTATTTCCTTTAGACTGCTGACATATCAGGATGTCATACAATGGCAAAAGATAGGGAGAAGTAAATAGAATTAATTAACTGTTGCCCAGACAAGCCTTGAACTTAACAATCTTTCTGGATCACCCCGAGGAGCTGGGATTACAGGCTTGTGCCATCCACCCAACTTTAGAAATTACTTTATTGTGTATTTATAAAGAAATATGTTACCACTTAAATTCCTAATATGTTTATATTAGGAAGTTTATAAAATAGTAGATTTCCATATTGCTTTCTCAAACATCTTTAATATGAGTCATCTCTTCCCTACACTTGTTTCCTATGCTGCCATCGTCCTGCCCGCTGAAGCCGGATTTCCCATTATTCTCTACTCCACCCCCCACATAGAAGTTTAAATTCAGTTACTTCACATGGAGGACACTACTTCTCTGCCAAAACCACAAGCTGTCAAAAAAGAAAGCCAAGTCCAGGTGTGGAATATCTCCTTTTCAGTTATTGGTCAGAAAACTCCCAGAGACCTCAAAACCAGTGCAGGATATTGCCCTTGCTATTGCTTGTCCTTCAGAACTTGATTGTAAGTCCTTACTGATGACTATACAATAGACTTCAGTCATAGGACTTGGAAAAATATCAAGCTGATACTGACCTGAAAGTTTCTTCCCTTCTGGGTAAAATTCATAAAGGGACAATGCAGGCTGCTGTGGGAGAAAATCATCAGCAGTCTTGTCCAGTTGTGGACCCTATGAGCTACAACAACAACCAGCCTGACAAGATATGCCCACGGGCACCATAGTCGCAGATATGATGGGAATAAACTGACTGACTGAGACTGTAAATATGGCCAAGATTCCACATCTGGGAACTCATAGGCTGGAGGAGTGAACCTACTCCTACTATTTTGCTAAGTAGACAGTATCAAACTGTCATCTAAATTAGCATCTCTGTTTCCATAAATTAATGCACCTCTCAGTCCTCATCAGAAAGACAACTTTGTGTAATGGGTATTAATAAAGAACTCACAAGAGATCAAAGTGCAGTGTCTGTGGAGTGCTCAGTCTTACACAGGATATCGCTCTACAGATACCCTTTGTCTTAGTCAGGGTTTCCAGTACAAAACATCATGAGCAAGAAGCAAGTTGGGGAGGAAATGGTTTATTCAGCTTACACTTCCACATTGCTCTTCATCAGCAAAGGAAGTCAGTACTGGAACTCAAGCAGGTCAGGAAGCAGGAGCTGATGCAGAGGCCATAGAGAGATGTTGCTTACTGGCTGGCTTCTCCTGCCTTGCTCAGCTTGCTTTCTTATAGAACCCAAGACCACCAGCCCAGGGATGGCACCACCCACAATTGGCTCTTCACTCTTGATCACTAATTGAGAAAATGCTTTACTGCTGGATCTCATGGAGCCATTTCCTCAAAGGAGGCTCCTTTCTCTGTGACAACTCCAGCTTGTGTCAAGTTGACACATAAAACCAGCCAGTACACTCTTCCATTCTAATCTCACAGAAAATTTCAGAAGAGAGGGTAGAAAGATGGTGATGGTCAGAGGCTGAGGAGGTCTGGGACAAGATGGTAGTATCTTCTGGGCATGACAGAACCACTGCACTCATGAACTCAGCAGCTGTGGCTGCTTGCCCAAGACCTGTACAAGATCAAGCCAGTTAGCATTCCAATATGGATGGAGAAGGGGGACAGGATTCCCCACCCCTAGGTGAAGAGCTATTGACAGTTGATGGCTGCTAGGAGGTGGCAGAGCCCATTCTCTTTAAGAATGGTTGACCATGCTATAGTAGATGGGCCCACAATACTAATTGCACTCATTGAGATGAAAAACAAAACAAAACAAAACAAAAAAACAGTATGAAGTTAAGGGGGAGGAACACTGAAAGGATCTGAAAGTATGATTGAGATTCGCTGTGTACATGGATGTAGCTGTCAAAGAATGAAATACTTTATTGAATGAATATGTACCATATGTGAATAGACACTACCTGTCTTTACTTTAAAATTCTTTGGGAAGGAAAGAGAGATTACAAAGAGTATAAGAAAGTGGATGTCAGACATTTTCCTTGAGTGGTTTACCAGCAAGTTGAGAAAACAAGACCAGCAAAACTCAAGGTTATCTATGGTTGAGCATTTCATCTCAAGCCAGTTATGCTGTGCCAAATGGTAGCAAAGAGCCTACTAGGTGAAATATGCGCAGATTCACATATTCACATATAAACATGCTCAGTTTGAACTTTTAAATGAATAAAAATTGATTTATCGTCATCACCAAGTGTGTGTGTGTGTGTGTGTGTGTGTGTGTGTGTCTATGCCATATGTGTGGGAATGCTTTTAGAGGTCATAAGAGGGTATCAGATTCTATTAGAACTGTAGTTATAGGTTATTGAAGATTTCCTATGTAGAAAGGAAATGAACTCCGGACCTCTGGAAGAATAATGTCTTAGTTAATTTTCTATTGTTGTGATAAAGCACCATGATCAAGGCAGTTTATTAAAGGAAAAGTTTACTTGTTTTATAGTCTCAGAAAGTGAATCCAAGGCCATAATTGGCAGGGAACATGATAGCAGACAGACAGGCTAGAACAGTGACTGAGAGCTTACATCTTTTTCTTTTAATATTTATTTATTTATTTTCATACTTTATTTACATTTCAAATGTTTCCCCCTTTCCAGATCTCCCCTTTGGAACCTCTCTATTCCCTCCCCACTCCCCTGCCACTATAGGGGTATTCCCCCAACCACCCACCCACCCACCCACTCTCACCTTCCCTCCTTGGCATTCTCCTATACTGGGGGATCTAACACCCTCCGGCCCAAAGGCCTCTGCTCTCCCTGATGGCTAATAAGACCCTCCTCTACCTCATATCTGGCCAGCACCATGGGTCTTTCCATGTGTATTCTTTGGTTGGTGATCCAGTCTCCGGGACTAACAGGAGATCAGGCCAGTTAACACTGTTGCTCCCTCCATGGGGCTGCAAACTCACCAGCTCCTTCAGTCCCTTCTCCAACTTCTCCCTCTGGGACCTCACACTCAGCCCTACAGTTGCTGTAAAGTGACTCTTGGGTATTTTGAACTTTTGGGCTAATAACCACTTATCAGTGAGTACATACCATGTTCATTCTTTTGTGACTGAGTTACCTCACTCAGGATGATATTTTCAAGTTCCATCCATTTGCCTAAGAATTTCATGAAGTCATTGTTTTTAATAGCTGAGTAGTATTCCATTGTGTAAATGTACCACATTTTCTGTATCCCTTCCTCTGTTGATGGACATCTGGGTTGTCTCCAGCTCCTGGCTATTATAAATATGGCTGCTATGAACATAGTGGAACATGTGTCTTTATTACATGTTGGAGCATCTTCTGGGTATATGCCCAGGAGTAGAACAGCTGGGTCCTTAGGTAGTATTATGTTCATTTTTCTGAGGGTCCACCAAACTGATTTCCAGAGAGGTTGTATCAGCTTGCATTCCCACCAGCAATGGAGGAGTGTTCCTCTTTCTCCACATCCTTGCCAACATCTGCTGTCACCTGAGTTTTTGATCTTAGCCATTCTGTCTGGTGTGAGGTGGAATCTCAGGGTTGTTTTGATTTGCATTTCCCTGATGACTAATGATGTTGAGCATTTCTTTAGGTACTTCTCAGCCATTCGAGTTTCCTCAGTTGAGAATTCTCTGTTTAGCTCTCTTCCCCATTTTTTGACAGGGTTATTTGGATCTCTGGACTCTAGCTTCTTGAGTTTTTTGTATACATTGGATATTAGCCCTCTATCTGATGTAGGGTTGGTAAAGATCTTTTCCCAGTCTGTAGGTTGCCATTTTGTCCTATTTACAGTGTCCTTTGCCTTACAGAAGCTTTGTAATTTTATGAGGTCCCATCTATCAATTATTGATCTTAGAGCACAAGCCATTGGTGTTCTGTTCAAGAACTTTTCCTCTGTGCCCATGTGTTTGAGACTTTTCCCTACTTTCTCTTCTATTAGATTCAGTGTATCTGGTTTTATGTGGAGCTTTGTACAGGGAGATAGGAATGGATCAATTCGCAATCTTCTACATGTAGACGGCCAGTTGAACCAGCACCATTTGTTGAAGATGCTGTCTTTTTTCCAGTTGAACCAGCACCATTTTGTTGAAGATGCTGTGTGGTTTTAGCTCCTTTGTCAAAATCAAGTGATCATAAGTGTGTGGGTTCATTTCTAGGTCTGCAATTCTATTCATTTATCTACCTGCCTGTCACTGTAACATGCAGTTTTTATCACTATTGTTCTGTAATATAGCTTGAAGTCAGGGAGGCTGATTCCCCCAGAAGTCCTTTTATTGTTGAGAATAGTTTTTGCTATCCTGGGTTTTTTGTTATTCCATACAAATTTGAGAATTGCTCTTTCTCAGCCTATGAAGAATTGAGTTGGAATTTTGATGGAGATTGCATTGAATCTTTAGATTGCTTTTGGCAGGATGGGCAGTTTAACTATATTAATCCTGCCTCAATCCATGAGCATGGGAGATCTGTTCATCTTCTGTGGTCTTCTTCAATTTCTTTCTTCAGAGACTTGAAGTTCTTGTCATACAGTTCTTTCACTTGTTTGGTTAGAGTCACACCAAGATACTTCATATTTTTTGTGACAATTGTGAAGGGTGTCATTTCCCTAATTTCATTCTCAGCCTGTTTATCCTTCAAGTATAGGAAGGCTACTGATTTGCTTGAGTTAATTTTGTATCCAGACACTTTGTTGAAGTTGTTTATCAGCTGTAGCAGATCTCTGGTGGAGTTTTTCAGGTCACTTAAGTATACCATTATATCATCTGCAAATAGTGCTATTTTGATTTCTTCCTTTCCAATTTGTATCACTTTGACCTCCTTTTGTTGTCTAATTGCTCTAGCTAGAACTTCAAGTACTATATTGAATAGATAGGGAGAGAGAGGGCAGCCTTATCTAGTTCCTGATTTTAATGGCATTGCTTCAAGTTTCTCTCCATTTAGTTTGATGTTGGCTACTGGTTTGCTGTATATTGCTTTTACTATGTTTAGGTATGGGCTTTGAATTACTGATCTTTCCAAGACTTTTATCATGAAGGCATGTTGAACTTTGTCAAACACTTTTTCAGCATCTAATGAAATGTCCATGTGGTTTTTTTTCTTTGAGTTTGTTTATGTAGTGGATTACGTTGATGAATTTCTGGGTATTGAACCATCCCTGCATCCTTGGGATGAAGCCTACTTGATCTTGGTGAGTGATAGGTTTGATGTGTTCTTGGATTCTGTTTGTGAGAATTTTATTGAGTATTTTTGCATCAATATTCATAAGGAAAATTGGTCTGAAGTTTTCTTTTATTGTTGGGTCTTTGTGGGGTTTTGGTATCAGTGTAACTGTGGCCTCATAGAATAAATTGGGTAGTGTTCCTTCTGTTTCTATTTTGTGGAATAGATTGAAGAGTATTGGTATTAGATCTTCTTTGAAGGTGTGATAGAATTCTGCACTGAACCCATCTTGGACTGGTTGGGAGACTTTTAATGACTGCTTCTATTTCTTTAGGGGTTATGGGACTGTTTAGATGGTTTATCTGATCCTGATTTAACTTTGGTATTTGGCATCTGTCTAGAAACTTGTCAATTTCTGCCAGATTTTCCATTTTTGCTGCTTATAGGCTTTTGAAGTAGGATCTGATGATTTTTTTAATTTCCCCAGAATCTGTTGTTATATCTCCCTTTTCATTTTTAATTTTTTTAAATTACATACTGTCTCTGTGCCCCAGAGAGCTTACATCTTGATCAAAAGTAGGAGGTAGAGAAAGGTAACTGGGAATCGTGTGGTCCTTTGAAACCCTAGTCCCACCCCTAGTGATACACTTTCACTAAGAGCCCATACCTCTTAATCCGTCCCAAAGAATTCCACCAACTAGGGACCAAACATTCAAACATTTGAGACCATAGGGATCATTATCATTTAAACCATCACAAGCAGTAATCTTACCTGCTGAATCATCTCTCTGGCCCCACATATAAAACATCTTATTGTTTTTATGTTATAATATGAAAGTTTGTAATATACATTTGAACATTCTAGATAGAGAAGCAAATGTCTTACTCACATCATTAAAACAGAATTAATCATTTAAACCTCCCACTATACCCCAGTAAACTTGACCCCAGAAATAGTCACTATCACGAGTTTTGTTCTTGTATGTTCTCCCTTGTGATTTACTTCTTCTGGTGAGGACCATATGCTGTTGAAATCATCTTTGGAATACCATGGCTGCCTTCCTTAACTTTCATTTTGTGAAGTGCCACAATTTATCTTATTATGAATAATATTTGTGTTATTCCTTTTGCTCTTATAAACAAGCTCATTTGTACAAGAAGCTTTGAAGATAAAGGATTAAAAAATTTGTACAATGTTTACATATGTAAAAGACAAATTTTTGGTCATGAAAATAAACATTTTCAGGTCCACCAAGGGCATGTTGAATTTTTCAGGGTTGTTTCACCAGCTTAGACTTCCACTGCTAGCAAATGAGAATTCTTGGCTCATTATATCTTTGGAATGACCTTTTGACCTTCCAATTTTTTGCTAACCACCTTGGTATTTTAATTTTTATATTCCCCTAATTATTAATGGATCTAAATAGATCTTAAGTTTTAGAAACATTTATGCTTCCATTTTGTGAAATTATGGATCATTCTTTTGCTCTCATTTTAGTGAACTGATAATCTTTTAATTTTTAAGGTATTTTAATATCATAGAACTAATGCTAATCTATCAGCTTTATGTGCTGCTGGTATTATTTTTATAGCCAAAAGACAACAGCTTTCTGCTTTATCTGCCTTGTAGGAACACAGTCCAAGAATGGAGTCCTGTGAGGAGAATTCAGAGTGCTTGTGAGGAATCTCCGAGAAACCAATGCAATAGTCCTGTGACCTCAGTTTTTCAACGCACAGAACTGTTCTTGAAATGTGCTTTTGTGTTCCTCCCAGGTATAGTGGACAGGAGTGAGTTCGCTTCAGATTATTCATCATAACTGGGTATTATTATTTGTTTATTTGTCTATGGAAAAACATCTTTTTGCCACATGCAGCTTGCCTGCCATATGAAGCTTGTCCTTATGATTGTATGCTTTACTCATGTGACTCTTCTTAACCCTCAGAGTATAAATTTTCTGATTCTATGAATAAAGTTGACTATTGCATGAAACTTTAGTCTGACTCATTTATTGACTCTACTTTCCCAGGTCCCACTGCCTCTAGAACAGTAAACACTTGGCTACAGAGACTAGCTTAATCCTGCTTTCTGATCTGATTTACAAGGCTTGTTCTTCAGGAACTTCCATATGCCTTTACTTCCCTGGTACTGATACTTCCGAAACTATAGACCACCATCAGAACATGCATTTTGGAGAGGGAGTAGTAGATGGGCTTGGATTCATAATATATCACCCATTACTTGTCACTGAATACCAGGCAAACTCATAATGTGAACCTTGCATGCCATTAAATTCATGTGAGAGGGATCATGTACCTGATGCTGTCATGTGACAGCTAGTGAAGCTGCATGACATATGTTACATGCCCTAGTGACACTTGATGCTGGGCTTTCCTTACATTTACCAATGTAAGCCATTTTAATTGCTAAAACTAAATAATAGTTAAGGATTTTAGAAACTAATGCCTTTGACATGTGAAAATAATTAAACCTATAACTTTGTATATTTTCTTGCCTATTTTTTGAAAACAGTTAAATTCATAGATGAAGTACCATGGAGGAACTAAAGAAGACAGGATATAGTTGTCTTCATTATGAGATGGTTATTTAAACAGGATATTTGAAGAGGTAGACCTTGGGCTTATAGAAGACCTTAGCCATGTATAACTGAACTTAGAAGGTCACACTGAAGTGAATAGCTAAGTTGAAGAGGTCACTGAAGATGCTCCTCTTAGTTATGAAAGCATATCACTGACAAATACCTGCTTCTCTTCCCCCTCTATGTTGTTTTAAGATTTATCAAATGCTTCTCTCCTCACTTAGGCAACAGACCTTAGTAGACAGAGTCTATGTGGGCCAGGCTGACCCCAAACTTGTGATCTTATTAAATCTCTGAAGCGTTGCAATAACAAATGTGTGTGTACTACACCTGGCTATCTTTAGTCCCTAAATGATGCCTGTCTAGCTCTCCATTATTTATCCATTTGTTGACTATGTTCTATACCTACAGATATTATTTTAGTTTGGTCTTTCTTGTTTCTCACTGAACAGTAGTAATACAATTCTAATGGCTCCATGTGCCAATTGACATGATGCCCCTTACAGTTTGTCCTTTGTCCTACTTCCAGAGAACAGCAAATGTTTGTTTGTTTGTTTTAACCAAACTAATTTTACTGCTCTTGTTTAAATCCCAGAATGAGATTGACCTGTGGCCAGCTATGCTAAAAAGGCTCCTTCCCTCTCAGTATGGAACCACAACCATCTAGCTTACTTTCCTCATTCCACACTCTCCATGTCAGATTTCCATGTTGAAAGACAGTGGGGTTGTCATAGGCTATCTGTTAAGGTTCCTGTCTTGGCTTGAAGCTGTCTTCATGACCTTGGATGTTATTCTACTTTATTTTCCAGGTAAGTTGTCTGCTCATTTTTTAAGTGTCAAGTCCTCTTTAGAATAATTTCTAAGGTCTTCAGAAAGTATCAAAAAAATCACATATAGTTTATTTAAGTATGTATGCTTAAGTCTATTAATTTAAGTATATAAATACTTGTATTGTATTATCAGATATCTTTCACATTGATCTAACTTTACTCTTTATCAAGCCCCTGTACTAGACTGAGCTTCGTAGTTGGCTTGTAGTATGGTAGCTAATATGTGAGAAGTGTTCAGTGAAGTTCATTGATGGTATGTATGTCTGAAATAAATTCAGGATTCAAGGAAAAAGTGATCTTTGAGTTAGCACTTATATCAGTGAGTGGATATGGATAAAGATACTTTAAGTAGAATGATATGCTAATAAAATACTTAAAGGTGGTGAGATACAGGACTTATGTGAATGATATGTATTGTAAATGTTTAAGAAAAAAGGAATTATAGATTTAAGCTGAGTGCTAAAAGGTGGAAAACGGTAATTTTGTCTGTTTAAACTTTATTCAGGAAAGAAAAGTTCTTTTAAGAAGATGTTTGACATAAAAAGTGAAATATTCTAATTATACATCTCATGAAGAATTGTCTGTGGATCCAAATAAATCAAATTAGGTAAAAGATAGGAGTCACAGAATTAAATAATGAAGATCATTCTAGACTCAAGCAAGAAACGAGAATTATCAGATTCTTAATGAAATACTATTAAAGAGAAGCCAATAATACAACAGAATAAGTGGAGTTTATTGGTGAAATCAAATTATGCTTCCATATATAAAAATCAATCAATGTTGTACATGTTAATGGTGCAAAGACAAATCCCTCTAATCATCACCATCATCTCAAACAAAGAGGAAGCATTTGACAAGTGTAACCCAGCTTTGTGTTAATAAGAATACAAAACAGACTAGAAGAGAGAGAAATTCACTCAACATAATAAAGGACAAGCATGAAAAAGCCCACTGCTAGTGTCATATTCAATGGTAAAAGCTTGAGAACATTTCTTTTAAAATGAAAACAACAAAAAGAGATATTATATATACATATACACACACATATATATGTATAAATAATAAAATATATATAATAGAATATGTATAATAGATATATATAAAATAGGATCTATCTATCTATCTATCTATTCTACTTAATACAGAACTGGAAATGTTAGCCAAAGCAATTAGATAATAAATAAAAGGCAGTCAAAAGGAAGAAGCTGATATTGCTTGAAAATTACATAATTTTATATAAAGAAAACTCTAAAGAACTTACAGAAATGGTCACAACACATATGTGAATTTGGCAAAGTTGGAGACTACAAAATCAACGTGTAGAGAAGGGAAATTGGTGGTGGTGGTGGTGGTAGTGGCGGCAGCGGCGGCAACTCTGGGATAAGCAGGAGTCCTGGGATGTGGGAGGCTCCTGGGAAGACAAGGGGTGACCCTAGCTGAGACTCCTAATAGCAGGGGATATGAAGCCTGAAGTGGCCACTTCTTATATCCAGGAAGACTTCCAGTAGAGGGAGGGGACACCAACCCACCTACAAACCTTCAACCCAAACGTTGCCCTATCTACAAGATGTGCTGGGATAAAGATGGAGCATAGATTGAGGGAATGGCCAACCAATGACTGCTCCAACTTGAGATCCAACCCATGGGAGACAGCCAACCCCTGACACTATTAATGATACTCTGCTATGCTTTCAGACAGGAGACTAGCATACTTGTCATCCATGAGACTTCATCTAGCAGCTGATGGAAATAGATGCAGAAACCCACAGCCAAACATTAGGCAGAGCTCAGGAAGTCTTGTGGAAAAGTGGGGGATGGGGGATGGAGGGAACTAGAAAGACACCATAAGAAGACCCACAGAGCCAAATAACCTGGGCCCATGGAGGCCCCCAGAGATTGAACCACCAGCCAAAGAGCATGCAAGGGCTAGACCTAGGCCTCTCTACACACACACACACACACACATATATATATAAGATGTGCAGCTTAGATTTCATGTGGGTCCCCTAACAATTGAAAAAAGGGGTTGTCTCTGAATCTGACTATGTTGCCTGTCTTTGGATCCCTCCCCTAGCTTGACTGCCTTCTTTGGTCTTAGTGGGAGAGAATGCACTTAGTCCTGATATGACTGAATATACCAGGGCAGGCTGGATGGGGGGAGCTCTATTTTTCTGAGGAGAAGTGGAGGGGGATATGGGGAAGAATGGGACGGTGCAACTGGGAGGAGAGAAGAGAGGCAGGCTGAGATCTAGATGTAAAGTGAGTAAATAAATCAATTAATGGAACAAAAAGAAAAATCCATGGAGAAATCAGAACCCATGCACATTGTTTTAGAAAAAGTAGAATGGCAAAGCAGATGTGGAAACCAGTATGGTAGCCTTGTAGTATGACCTCACCTCATAATGCCACTCCTGTATATCTACCTCACAAAATCAGGAGGGGTTCTTAAAGATATTTTATACTCATGTTCATGGAATCACTATAATTGGTAAGCTGTGGAAGCAACTCACTATCACAACAGAAATGCTAGATTAAAAAATAAGATATTTTCAAACAATGGAGTATTCTTCAATCTTAAAAAAGACAGGTAATTCTGATATGTGGTAGAGCATGGGTGGGTTTTAAGGACATCACACTGGGTAAAATAAGTCAGTTGTGAAATAAAGGTATTATATGATAGCTCTATTATGCTAGTCTAACTTTACAGAGTCAACACGAGGGAGAAAGTAAACTGCTGACTGGTTTAAGTTTTGAAATAAAAAAGAGTTTTGTATATTAATTGAACACAAATGTCAAAAGGCTCAATACCACTGACCTTCACAGTTGAAAGCAATTAGGACAGAAATGTATAGCTCTACAACAGAAAGAAGAGCTGTGTGATGGCAAATTTCATGGTAAATCTGTACAAGCAATAGTCATCTGGAAGGAGAGAACCTTAATTGAGAAAATGCCTCCATAAGATCAGGCTGTAGGCAAGCCTATAGGGCATTTAATCAATTAGAGATTGATGGATGTTAGTCTCAGTCCATTGTAGGTGGTGTCATCCCTGGGCTGGTGGCCCTGAATTTTATTAGAAGGCAGGTTGAGCAAGCCATGAGGCACAAGCTAGTAAGCAGCACTCCTCCACTGCCTCTGCATCAGCTCTTGACTCCAGGTCACTGCCCTGCTTGCGTCTCTGTCCTGGCTTCCTTTGTTGAGGAACTGTATTGTGAAAGCATAAGCCGAAAAAACCCTTTCCTCTCCAAGGTTCTTTGATCATGGAGTTTCATCACAGCAACAGAAACCCTGACTAAGAAAGTTGGTACCAGACCGGGCAGTAGTGGTGCATGCCTTTAATCCCAGCATGGAGGCAGGTGGATTTCTGAGTTCAAGGCCAGCCTGGTCTTCAGAGTGAGTTCCAGGACAGCCAGGAGTATACAGAGAAACCCTGTCTCAAAAAAACAAAACAAAACAAAACAAAAAATAAGTTGGTACCAGGATAATGAGGTATTGCTGTGATAGACATGACCATGTTGTTTTCTGGAGGATTGTGGAAGAACGTTGGAACTTTGGGATAGAAAAGCCATTGAGTGTTGAGAGCTCAGTGAGCTTTTCTGTAGAAGTTTGGAAGAAAACAATATTGAGAGTAATGCAGTCAACAGAGACCTATGATGTAGAAATGTAAGGCAAATAAACCCTTTCCTCCTTGAATCACTTTTGGTTTTGCAGCAATAGAAACCCTAATGAAGTCAAGATGCGATGAGGACAAATTTCTATCTCTGCAACTAACAGAGCAAAATATTCAAATCAAAGTTATAATAAAATAGTTATTAAATAAGTGATTTTTGCTTGTGGTAAGTGCTAATGAGGTGACTGTATAGAGTAAAACTGATGTGATTCAAATATATATTCACATAATGTAATATATATATATACATATATGTACATATATTCCATTATGTGACTATATATTAATGTTAATAATGTGTAGGAGGTTTGGATGAGAAATACTATAATGGCCTTAATTTCACCTATCAGTGAGGGAGAGAGTGGGAGGGAAGAGGATAGATAGATAGATCTATCTATAACTATCTATCTATCTATCTATCTATCTATCTATAGAGAGATGCTCTGTGTATCAAGCAGAATTTGCTACAAGGTAGATGGGCAAAGAAAGCTTTCTTTCTTATTGCTGACCCTAACACAAGAGAAATGACACATTAATATTTCCTGTTTCTTACCAGTTATGCCAACTGTAAGGATGCTCTGGGCCAGTGTGAGGAATGGCAGTGGCTTTATGACTTGTCAAGTAAGAACCAGTAGCAATAGAAATCACTGTGGTCTAAATAAGTTAGGCATAGTTTTAGGCATTAGCATTGTGTTTCATTCATTCCAAAAAATTCCTTGACAATATGGCTATTTTTAACATTTAATAGATGAAGAAACAATAGCATATGAGGCTCCAATATTTTTCCTAAGTCTCAGAACTGAGATATTTATTATAGTCAGATATTTAAGCTCAATTTTACTGTGATAAAAAGGAATAAAAATGTATTACAAAACTAAACCAAGATTCAAATGTGCAAAAATATGAATGAAGCCATCATAGATGGATACTGAGAAACTTGTGTGTCAGCCAGCCACCAGCATTGACCTAACTTCAGTAACCAACTGGTCACTAGATGATTCTCATGGCCTAGTCTTTCCCGCCTCTGGTCACTCACATTTTGTTTTAATGCTTTACCAGTTTCCTACTATTTCTTTCTGGTTATTTCTTGTTTCCTTTCTCAAGAATCTTTTACTATTTAAATACATTCTTTTTTTTTCCCCTGGGATCATAAGAAGTAGGCTGGTAAAGGTGACAAGGTACTGTGAGGATTGAAGCCTGGCAGCCCCATACTTACATCATATTTGCCACTTACTAAATATTTAACTAACTATTTAACAATCAAACATACACATAATATGTGAATCATAATACTTGTTTTCTAGTGTTCTGTGACCATAAGATGACTTCTATTCAGCAGTGGAATGCAGTGAGAATTTTTATCCACATCTCATACTTCATTGATTCCTAATAATTAATTTGGATCCATGGTAAGAGATAAAACAAGTTAAACTGGACAGGAATGGTCCTTGTTTGTACATATTGGGAGCTTGTCATCTTGACAACTATGGGAATTAATATTGACTATCAGCTTTACAGGGCAAAGAATTACTGAAGAGACAAGTTGTTGGCATATCTATGAAGAATTACCTTGATTAGGTTAAATGAGATAGGTAGATCTATTTCCATCCCAGAAGTGGGTAGCACTATTCCCTGGATTTGGATTCCGGACTCAATAAAATGAAGAAAGATAGTTGAGTGTTGGCATTTATCTTCCTATGCTTCTAGACAATGGATACAATGTGACCAGCTGTCTCAAGTTCCTGTTACAGAGACTAACAGAGACTAACATGATGTACTGTCAATTAGAACTATGATCCAAAACAAACAAATCAAATATACAATCAAAACACTTTCTAGATTAAGCTGTTTATGTAAAATTATTTTATCACAGTAATAAGACAATTAACTAAGAAAAGTTATGCTGACAAGGTGTTGAATGATAAACCTTACCAGGTGGCTCTTGGGACTTTGGAATTGGTTCATAGGAGGAATGTGGAAGAATATTGAACTTTAGGCAAGAAATACTCTCAGATATTGTTATCAGAGCTTGGTAGGCTATTTTGATGAAATCTGGTAGACCAGAAGGCTGAGAGAAATGCAGACTATGTCCAACTGGTTTGTGAAGTCTCAGGAGAGGATAAGCACTCTATCAGGAGCTGGACTAGGATCCATTCATAAGATATTTTGGCCAAGAATCTGGTTTTTGCTCTGCCCACCATCTAAGAGGTTAAGAAAATTTAAATTTGGAGCCGCCCACTTGTATGGAAAAGCCAGAAACAGCAGGGCTCCAGACGCTGGGACTGAGGAAAAGCCAGGAGGTAAGAGTCTGCAGGTTTCCACCTGTTGAGGGAGACCTCTGCCTGGGCTACCAGGCCTCCAGAGCCAAACAGCACAGGGACAAATTGACCCTCCCACTTGTGTGGAAAAGCCAGCAGAAGGAGGACTTCAGACACAGGGACTGAGGAACAGCCTGGAGAAAGAACTGGTCTCCAAGGAATATTGACATCGGGGCTTGAAGGAAAGACAAGCCAGTCAGAGAGAGAAAGACCAGCTAACACCAGAGATATCTAGATGGCGAAAGGCAAGGGCAAGAACACAAAGAACAGAAACCGAGCCTACTTTGCTTCATCAGAACCCAGCTCTCCCACCACAGCCAGCCCTGGATACCCCAACACACCAGAAAAGGAAGACTCAGACTTAAAAATCACTTATCAAGAGGATGATAGAAGATTTTAAGAAGGAAATAAATAACTCCCTTAAAGAAATACAAGAGAACACAGGTAAACAACTGGAAAACCTTAAAGAGGACACAAAAATCCCTTAAAGAATTACAGGAAAATACAGTCAAATGGGCAGAATTACAGGAAAACACAATCAAACAAATGAACAAAACCATTCAGGAATTAAAAACAGAAATAGAAACAATAAAGAAATCACAAAGGAAGACAACCCTGGAGTTAGAGAACACAGGAAAGAAATCAGGAATCATAGATGCAAGCATAACCAACAGAATACAAGAGATTGAAGAGAGAATCTCAGGTGCAGAAGCTACCATAGAAAACATGGACACAGCAGTCAAAGAAAACACAAAATAAAAAAAGCTCCTAACCCAAAACATCCAAGATATCCAGGATGCAATGAAAAGACAGAACCTGAGGATAATTGGTATAGAAGAGAGTGAAGATGCCCAACTTAAAGGACTAGTAAATATCTTCAACAAAATTATAGAAGAAAACTTCCCTAACCTAAAGAAAGAGATGAACATAAATATACAAGAAGCCTACAGAACGCCAAATAGACTGGACCAGAAAAGAAATTCCTCCCGTCACATTATAGTCAAAACACCAAATACACAAAACAAGGAAAGAATATTAAAAGCAGTAAGGGAAAAAGGGCAAGTAAAATATAAAGGCAGACCTATCAGAATTACACCAGACTTCTCACCAGAGACTATGAAAGCTAGAAGATCCTGGGCAGATCTCATACAGACTCTGAAAGAACACAAATGCCAGCCCAGGCTGCTATACCCAGAAACCTCTCAATAATCATAGATGGGGAAACCAAAATATTCTAAGACAAATCCAAATTTGCACAGTATGTTTCTACATACCCTGCCCTATAAAGAATAATACCTGGAAAACGCCGACTCAAGGAGGGAAGCTATACTCAAGAAAAAACAAGAAAGTAATCTTTCAACAAACTCAAAAGAAGAGCCACACAAACATATAATCAACATCAAAAATAACAGGAAACAACAATCACAATTCTTTAATATCTCTTAACATCAATGGTCTCAACTCCCCAATAAAAAGACATAGATTGACAGACTGGATCCATATACAGGACCCAGCGTTTTGCTGCATCCAGGAAACACACCTCCATGTTTAAGAGAACTCTACCTCAGAATAAAGGGCTGGAAAATAATTTTCCAGGCAAATGGCCCCAAGAAACAGACTGGAGTAGCCATTCTAATATCGGATAAAATTGATTTTCAACCAAAAGTCATCAAAAAAGATGAGGAAGGACACTTCATACTCATCAAAGGAAAAACCTACCAAGAAGAACTCTCAATTCTGAACATCTATGCCCCTAATGCAAGAGCTCTCACATTCACATAAGAAACTCTACTAAAGCTCAAAGCACACATTGAACCTCACACAATAATAGTGGGAGACTTCAACAGCCCACTATCAACAATGGACAGATCTTGGAAACATAAAATAAACAGAGACACAGTGAAACTAACAGATGCTATGAACCAAATGGGTTTAACAGATATCTATAGAACATTTCATCCTGCATCAAAAGAATGTACCTTCTTTTCAGCACCTCATGGTACCTTCTCCAAAATTGATCATATAATTGGTCACAAAAAAAACCTCAACAGATTATAAGAAGACTGAAATAATCCCATGCCTCCTATCAGATCACTACAGATTAAGGTTGGTCTTCAATGGAAACAACAACAACAACAGAAATCCCACATACACATGGAAGCTGAACAATGCTCTGCTCAATGATAACTTGGTCAAGGAAGAAATAAAGAAAGAAATTAAAGACTTCTTAGAATTTAATAAAAATGAAAGTACAATTTACCCAAACCTATGGGACACAATGAAAGCAGTGTTAAGAGGAAAATTCATAGCTCTGAATGCTTCCAAAAAGGAACTGGAGAGAGCATATACTAGCAGCTTAGCAGCACACTTGAAAGTTCTAGAACAAAAAGAGTACACCCAAAAGGAGTAGAAGGCAGGAAATAATCAAATTAAGGGCTGAAATCGACCAAGTGGAAACTAAAGGAACTATACAAAGAATGAACAAAACCAGGAGCTGGTTCTTTGAGAGAATCAACAAGATAGATGAACTTTTAGCCAGCCTAACCAAAGGGCACATAGACAGTGTGCAAATTAATAAAATTAAAGATGAAAAGCTAGATATAACAACAGACTCTGAGGAAATTAAAAAATATCATCAGATCCTAATACAAAAGCCTATACACAACAAAATTGGAAAATCTTGAGGAAATGGACAAGTTTCTAGACAGATACAAAATACCAAAGTTAAATCAGGGTCAGATAAACCATCTAAACAGTCCCATAACCCCTAAAGAAATAGAAGCTGTCATTAAAAGTCTCCCAACCAAAAACAAAACAAAACAACAACAAAAAAACAAAACAAAAAAACAAAACCCAGGACCAGATGAGTTCAGTGCAGAATTCCATCAGCCCTTCAAAGGAGACTTAATACCAATAATCTTCAATCTATTCCACAAAATAGAAACGGAAGGAACACTACCCAATTCATTCTATGAGGCCACAGTTACACTGATACCAAAACCCCACAAAGACCCAACAATAAAAGAAAACTTCAGACCAATTTCTCTTATGAATATTGATGCAAAAATACTCAATAAAATTCTTGCAAGCCGAATCCAAGAACACATCACAACGATCATTCACCGTGATCAAGTAGACTTCATCCCATGGATGCAGGGATGGTTCAATACCCAGAAATTCATCAATGTAATCCAATACATGAACAAACTCAAAGAAAAAAGCCACATGGTCATTTCAGTAGATGCTGAAAAAGCATTTGACAAATTCAACATCCCTTCATGATAAAAGTCTTGGAAAGATCAGGAATTCAAAGACCATACCTAAACATAGTAAAAGGAATATACAGCAAACCAGTAGCCAACATCAAACTAAATGGAGAGGAACTTGAAGCAATACCACTAAAATCAGGGACAAGACAAGGCTTCCCTCTCTCTTCCTATCTATTCAATATATTGAAGTTCTAGCTAGAACAGTTAGACAACAAAAGGAGGTCAAAGGGATATAAATTGGAAAGGAAGAAATCAAATTGTCACTATTTACAAATGATATGATGGTATACTTAAGTGACCCGAAAAACTCCACCAGAGATCTGCTACAGCTGATAAACAACTTCAGCAAAGTGGCTGGTTACAAAATTAACTCAAGCAAATCAGTAGCCTTCCTGTACTCGAAGGATAAACAGGCTGAGAAAGAAATTAGGGAAATAACACCCTTTACAATTGTCACAAAAAATATGAAGTATCTTGGTGTGACTCTAACCAAACAAGTGAAAGATCTGTATGACAAGAACTTTGAGTCTCTGAAGAAAGAAATTGAAGAAAACCTCAGAAGATGGAAAGATCTCCCATGCTCATGAACTGGCAGGATTAATATAGTTAAAACGGCCATCCTGCCAAAAGCAATCTCCAGATTCAATGCAATCTCCATCAAAATCCCAACTCAATTCTTCATAGACTGAGAAAGAACAATTCTTGAATTCATATGGAATAACAAAAAACCCAGGATAGCAAAAACTATTCTCAACAATAAAAGGACTTCTGGGGGAATCAGCCTCCCTGACCTCAAGATGTACTACAGAGCAGTGTGATTAAAAACTGCATGGTATTGGTACAGTGACTGGCAGGTAGATCAATGGAATAGAACTGAAGACCCAGAAATGAACCCACATACTTATGATCACTTGATCTTTGACAAATGAGCTAAAACCACCCAGTGGAAAACAGACAGCTTCTTCAACAAATGGTGCTGGTTCAACTGGCAGTCTACATGTAGAAGATTGTGAATTCATCCATTCCTATCTCCCTGTAGAAAGCTCAAGTCCAAATGGATCAAGGACCTCCACATAAAACCAGATACACTGAATCTAAAAGAAGAGAAAGTAGGGAAAAGTCTGGAACACATGGGCACAGGGGAAAAGTTCTTGAACAGAACACCAATGGCTTGTGCTCTAAGGTCAAGAATTGACAGATGGGACCTCATAAAATTACAAAGCTTCTGTAAGGCAAAGGACACTGTAAATAGGACAAAATGGCAACCTACAGATTGGGAAAAGATCTTTACCAGCCCTATGTCAGATAGAGGGCTAATATCCAATGTATACAAAGAACTCAAGAAGCTAGACTCCAGAGATCCAAATAACCCTGTCAAAAAATGGGGAAGAGAGCTAAACAGAGAATTCTTAACTGAGGAAATTCAAATGGCTGAGAAGCACCTAAAGAATGTTCAACATCCTTAGTCATCATGGAAATGCAAATCAAAACAACCCTGAGATTTCACTTCACACCAGTCAGAATGGCTAAGATCAAAAACTCAGCTGACAACAGATTTTGGCAAGGATGTGGAGAAAGAGGAACACTCCTCCATTGCTGGTGGGAATGCAAGTTGATACTACTTCTCTGGAAATCAGTTTGGCAGACTCCCAGAAAAATGAACATAATACTGCCTGAGGACCCAGTTATTCCACTCCTGGGCATATACCCAGAAGATGCTCCAACATGTAATAAAGACACATGTTCCACTATGTTCATAGCAGCCATATTTATAATATCCAGAAGCTAGAGACAACCCAGATGCTCCTCAACAGAGTAATGGATATAGAAAATATGATACATTTACACAATGGAATACTACACAGCTATCAAAAACAATGAGTTCATGAAATTCGCAGACAAATGTATGGATCTTTAAAATATCATCCTGAGTGAAGTAATGCAGTCACAAAAGAATGAACATGGAATGTACTCACTGTTAAGTGGTTATTAGCCCAAAAGTTTGAAATACCCAAGAGTTACTTCACAGCAACAGTAGGTCGGAGTGTGAGGTCCCAGATGGAGGACTTGGAGAAGGGACTGAAGGAGCTGAGGGAGTTTGCATCCCCAGGGAGGCAGCAACATTGGCAACTGGCCTGACCCCCAGATACTCCTGGAGACTGATCCACCAACCAAAAAATACACATGGAAGGACCCATGGTGCTGGCCACAAATGCGGCAGAGGAGGGTCTTGCTAGCCATCAGGGGGAGGAGAGGCCCTTGGGCCTGAGAGTGTTAGATCCCCCAGTATAGGAGAATGCCAAGGAGGGAAGATGAGAGTGGGTGGGTGGGTGGGTGGGAGAATACCCCCATAGTGGCAGGGGGAGGGGGAGGAAATGGGGAGGTTCCAAAGGGGAGATCTGGAATGGCGGAAACTTTTGAAATGTAAATAAAGTAGGAAAAATTAAAAAAAATAAAACATTTTTAAAAAAATTAAAAAAAAGAAAATTTAAATTTAAAGGTGATGGACTAATTTGTTTGGCAAAGGAAATTTTTATACAGGAGAGAATTCTCAATGTAACATGATTACCGTTTACTATGCATATCCAAGTTCACATTAAAATGAGCAAAAGATTATGCAGAAACATAAAAACGTGCACAGTTTGTCTAGGAGAAAAAATTCTCAAACAAATTAAAAGTTGCACCCAGGGTGCGTGCTGGGAAATAGGGTACAAATTTAAATGGAATATCTGGCCCTGCATTGGAACAGTAGGGAGGTGCCTTATGGGCAGAAACTTGACTGTGAAATGCTTTTACTAGTAAAACCTGAACTTATTTGAAAGGAGACAAAATGAACTAAGCATGCAACTTAAAGGGGTTTTCTTCTCCTTGGAAGCAACACTTTAGGGAAGTGTTTCTCCAGGTTTACTACAAAGAAGCTAATGAAACTATGGTCCAATGTGGCTAGGCTCAACCCCACTGGGAGCAGAATTTGCCATCCTCATCCTCACGGTATTGTTTTTGTAGACATAAATGATGAAGGGTAGGGTCAATCCTGAAGTATTATACTAAATATACAGAGAAACACTGGGGCCAGACAGTGTGTGGCCCTTTATGGAAGTCTTGAGAGCCCATTGTATAAAGCTGTGAAGGTGAAACAGTGGAAATGCCATGATGCTAGAGATGCCAGGACTGTGGGCAATTCCTAAGGGAAGCTGCAGGCATGCAATGGAGATTGTCTGAGAAGCTATATGTGCTACAGGCATCAGATTTAGAAGAGTAGGGATACCCATGCCCTTTAGAGCACAGATGTTAATATATGAGCCCCAGATGCCATGCATGCAATTGAAGGATTTGAAGTCTTCTCTTCTGGATTTCAGTCTAATCATTCCTTACTATTCCTATCCTTCTCATTTGGAATGGGATCTTTGTGCTGTTGTATAATACATGCTTTTAACTTGTAAACTTAATTTTACAAGACTCACAATTAAGAAATTGTCTTGAATGTCAAAGGAGACTTTGACCTTTTAAATAGTGCTAGAATTGTTAAAGACTATGGGGGCTTTTGATATTGGAATGAGTTTATTTTGTATTATGAAATGATCATGAGCTTATGGGGATGAAGGGTGAAAAGTTAAGGTTTGAAAATGGTGTGTATGGATGTCAAGTTGACATAGAGTGGACTTGTGCTGGTTATTATTGAATATCACCTTGACAGGATGTAGAATTTCTTAATTAGGTATTGGACCACATAAAAAGCAGAAAAGTAGCTGTCTGCAGCATTCATCTTACCCTGCTTCCTGCTTGCGATGCAGTGTGACTGGCTGTCTCAAGCTCCTGTTGCTATGACTTTCTCACCATGATGGGATGTATCTTATCTTAGAAATGCAAACTAGAAAAAACTTAGTGTCTATGCTTATATAGTAGAAGAAAACCCTGTTAATGTATTGAATAGCTTTTAAAAATAAATTTGTTGCATATTACCTTATTAAGCAATTAGTTACTATTGTGACTTCAAAGTTGTGAATCTTAATATTTTCAGATCTCTGTGGCAACCATTATTTTACTTGAAAACCCATTTTTGTTTAAAAATTGTCTGTTTTTCTAACATTACAATAAAAATAATTATAAGAACCATAAAACTAGAGCTGTACATAGGTACTACTGATTTCTTTAGGTGAGTAGAGATAGAAGCCCTCTTCTTGTTCTTCACACTCCTCTTCTACTTTCATTTTATTCTGTCACTGTTGCTATATCACAATTTTGGACTAAGTACCACTCCCTGCTTCTCTCCTGTGCTGGGAATTGAACCCATGACATACTAGGCAAGCCACTGAACTAAACCCACAGACCTATACCACAATTTTTGGTTTAATTATATGTTTGCATGCATTATGGTCACTATTACATGAATATTGTTTACTTAAGATCCAGGTAATGTTGCTGGCTTATATTTTTAAATAAAAGATTGCCTATTCTACACAGATATTTGAGTTAATGACTATTTTAAAAAGTATTTCATTTTGGTAATAGTTTAGAGTCACTGTAAAATATTAAGCAATTGGGGTTTTTATGTACTCCTCACCCAGTTTTTGCTAGTATTAGCTAATGCTACATTGATACATTCCTAAAGCCAAGAAGCCAGACTCATGACTATCTCATCAAGGGAGGCCATTACTCCTCCTCCCCAGAATCTCTTTCTGCTGGAATCCTGTCTACTACGCCACACTATACTTCCTTGTCCTGCCTCCTTAGCCTGCTCTGGTCTTGAGAGAATGTTGTTGTCTTTTTTTGCTTAACATGACTTTGATAGTTTCTTGTTTGTTTGTTTGTATTTATTTATTCTTCTCTCATACAACAATCCTGCAGCCTTCTCCCCTTTCCTTCTCATTTCCCCTCTCTCTCAGAACCACTGCTTCTCTATTTCTGAAGAGCAATCATCTTACCATGGTAATCTGCAGAGCCTTTTTTGACATGTGACTTTTACATTTTAATGCATAGACATTAATCTTAAAGCAAGTGTCTTAAGAAGGGTTGGGAATGAAAGATAGCATTTGAAATAAAACTTTAAATTTGATGTAGGTTTTGATGAAAACTTCTCTACCTTCCAGGAAAAAATATCAAGATGATGTATTTGGTATTTAAAAGGATTATGTTTAAACATCTAAGTGTCTTAGCCTAGGACTCCTGCTGGTTGCACAAAATTATCATGATGAGAAGGAAAGTGTGAGCAGCACCTTTGCTGTGCTTCTTTTAAAACATTTTATTATTTTTTGAGAATTTAATATGAATACACATTTACATAATCCCCACTATCCTCTCTCCAATGACTCTCATTGTCCTTCTTCAAGTTCAATATCTCTAATTCTTTACCTTTTATTGTTGTTGTTGTTGTTGTTGTTATCTATTCATAAATTTAACATACTGAGTTCATTTAGGGCTGACAAATTGGGATTGGATAACCTATCAGGGGCTCATCCCTGGTGCAAACTGCTTCTCCTCCTCTCAGCAGTTAACAGTTACCTGTAGGCCTTTACCTGGGAGTGGGTTCCTGTGAGATTTCTCTAACCCATATTGGCATGTCACTTGGTGTTTTCATTGTTCAGGTCTTGTATAGGCAGCCATATTGTTGAGATTTCATTGGTGCAGCCTTCCTGTCACACATTGAAGACACCACGTCATGGCTTGCCTAGCTTCATTTTTTTTTGTTGTTGTTGTTGAAAATACATTTTTTCAAACAATATATTGAGATTATGGTTCTCCCTCCCCAAAATCCATCCAGATCCTCCCCACCTCCTACCTGATTGTCTAGCTTCTTACTCAAGCCCTCTGTGGTTGCTCAGATGGTTATTTCAGCAATATAATAGCCATTGGAGGGAGATCCAGTTATTTGTCAAGACTTTTTAGGGGTGTGCTAGAATAATTGGTAAATGTCAAAGATCTTGTAGAGTGGGGAGCTGGGAGAAAGAGTGGAAAGCAAACTGGCTCTGTCAAGTATGACATACTTTTAATAACTTGCCCTTCCAATTGGAGTGACTAGACATCCTGAGGAAAGTGTTTTGAGCGTGAGTAAAAATTAGAAGGGAGTTAACGGCACTTCTTGAATTATCCAAAATAAGCATTTACACACAGGCACTTAATTCTGAGTAATTAATGTCTGTCTGAATAACACAGCGGCTTAATGAGGTGGGGTGCAGCAGAGGCACACTGAGTCACTAGAGAACCCCTGAGGGCTGGCTGTGAACACAACCCCTCAGCTTGCCAGGACTTTTGGTAATAGCTGGAACATTTTTATAGGCGCATCATTACAGAGTTCCAGGGAAGGCGTACTCGCTGTAGGCAAGGTTTCATGTCCCCTATTAGACTGCACATGTTTAGATTCATCATGACAATCAACTCCTCCAGTCTTTGTACGGGACTTTTGAAAGGCTAATGATCTGCAGTAGACAGGCTGGGCTGAGGGAGAGACTTAGCATCAAGATCAGTCATCAACTACATAACTTGTATTGCCTAGCTTTATAGGTTATTTCTCCCACCTTCAAGTAAATTCCAGGGTATATTCTCTAGTCTCCAGCATTTTCATCTGATCCAGGTTCTCTTTAAAAATCACACTTTAATAAATTTTTGGTAATGTTTACTGATCGTTACAGGTTTCCACCAAAGAATTTCCATTGAAAGTGCTTCTTAGCAAAGGAATTCAAAATACATGTAGAAGCTCAGTCTTTATGCTCATTCCTGGAATGTCAGTGGATGTTCTGCTACATACGTATCAGTTGTTTGAGAAGCAAAAATGGGTAAGGGATTTCCATAGATTTTGAGATATTTCACAAGACAGAAGAAACCTACAAGCAGCTGAGAAATAGATCATGATCAGTTTCAGTCACAGAATCAAGGTGACCTGGGGATATATTAGACATAAACCAACTAACGACAGTGGAGGAAATCACAAGCTTCATGAGGAGAGTGGCGTCTAAGTTGAATAGTCTAGTAGGGTAATAATTATGTGATGTGTAAAAGGAATGCATCAGAAAGACAAGGCTTGACAATGTCTGGGAAGGGCAAGAATTCTGGGTCTTGGGATTCCCCTGGACTCTTGGAAGCTCTCTGGTAGATGAAGGTCTTGTTATGTGATGGTCTTTGAAGCATCAAAGAGAGTGGCTAAACCAGAGGGAGAAGTGCTTCACTTAGCTCTCTCAAAGGGAAGCAGAAATGTCCATAATATTAAAAATGCTGGGCAGGCCACTGCTCCTCAGTACTCCCTGCCCTCACAAGTCCAAATTTATTAAGTGCACGAAAGAGATACTGCCAAAAAGGAAATAACTGGAGGATTTTCTGGAGCCAAGACGGGCAGAATATGCAGTGATGAGAAGCTAGAAAGACATCATTATCATTTTCCAGGCTGAATTTCACTTTGTTCCACTTCAAGCAATGGCTAACCTTGGTCCAACACAAAATTTAAAAAAGACCATAGAAAGTCCCAGTTCCAAATGAGAAGATGGAAAAATAACAAATACAATGGGAGCAAGAAAACCCTTCTGCAAGCCTGTTGGCAGAGGCAAGTGCAGCAGGGACCGGGAAAGGTGGAGGAATGTGGGGAAGAGCCTAGCACCGACCAGAGGCTGCACCATTTCATTACATCGAGGCTTCAATGAGATGTGTGGTGGGTTGACTACAATGTTGAGAGGCACAATAGCTGAGTGTTCCTTCCTGTAGGACTGATTTTTGTTCTGGGCTAATTATGCTGGAGAACTGAGGCCTCCCTTCTGAGTGTGAGGCAGCCAGCAGAGATGAAGACACGTGGCAAGAGTCTAGAGCAAGAAGGGTCTATCATTTTAAATTTTAGTTTATGATACATGGATTGTATATATATTCAATGTAGAATCCAGAATAGTTTATTTACCCCTTTTCCTATCATGATTGCTACAAGTAGTTGCCACACAACTGCCTTTTTGTGTGTGGGGATAGTCAATATCACAGATAAAGAAGTTTCTATGAAAAAAATTGGACACATTTTTGCATGCCCTGTATGCCTACCTATGCTTGCTAAGCCAAGTCATTTTGTGTTGGCAATATTCTTTGGTGCTTTTATTGTGTTTATTTTTCCTGGATGGTTTCATTCACTTTTTTAAAAAAAGTCTCAGAACACCCAGCATGTTTAAGCATGCTCCTTGCCACATAGGGTGCTAAGAATAAGGATTGGAGTTGGATTGTGCTTTCAAGGCCCGTGGTGTCTAACAAAGAAATAAGAATAGAACAAGAGGGAGAGTGATGTCTTTCAATATGGCTACTCTGCAACATCAGATAGAAGAAGGTTCGCTGCATTTATGGTGTTGGGGAGTCAACAGTGTTTGTGCATAAAGAAATAGCTTAGTTTGCCATTAAAAATCTAAGTATGATATGTGCTGATGGGCACTCTGTAGGAAATTCACTTCAGTGAAGGCCAATATGACACAATGCATGTGACAATGAGTAAATAGACAATGTTGGAAGAGGAGTGTCCAGGGCGGGAACTAAGGATGTCAGTAAGATGAGGAAGATCTTGAACAGTAAGGTCACAGGATTTCAAGCGTGTGTTTGAACAAATAGGAAAAGTCAATGGCTATAGCTATGTTCATACTGTACGTACGTATATGTATGTATGACAGAGAATATTTGTAAACTATGTGCCTTATTAGGATTTTAGTTTCTCATGTATGTATACATACATTTTTATTTCATTTTGTAGGACCATCTTGACATCTATTGTTAATCAACCTTTCCACACTTAATATAGTCACTCAGGCACATTTTATTTAGCAGATTTCTGAGCATTACAAATTTTGTGTATCTGAAGTTTAAAAGTTCTAGATTAAATAACTCCACTCCCTTCTGCCCAGTTACCCAATGAACACTGTTCTACACAGACATTGTTTCTATGGCAGTGTCTACTTTATTGACTTACTTAATTTTTTACATGTACGACTATGCACATGGGTGTAGGAAGAGGCCAGAGGCCAGCTTCCAAAATCTTTCCTTAGCATTACCTACTTCATATTTTAGTTTTTTTTTTGAGACTGGGTCTTCCATGAACATGGAGCTTGGCACATAGGCTACACTAGGGGCCATCAAGCCCCAAGGATCTGCCTGTCTTTGCCTCTATAGAACTGGTACTGTAAATATGAGCCATCATGACTAGTTTTTTAATTATTTTTTAAAGCATGGGTTCTGAAGCTCAAACTGAGCCTCTTTCTTTCAGGGGAAGTAGTTTACTAGCAGGACTCTTTCCCTAGCCTGGTGGCAGTTATTTAAGATGTCATATTGTGGGTGACATATGCAGTGCTTTCTGTGTTCCTGGCTTATTTCACTCAGCAAAAAGCTCTTCAGGTTCATCCACATTGTTGGAATGGGATTTCTTTCCTTTTAAAGCACTAGTTCTCAACCTTCCTAATGTTGCAACCCTTTCATGCAGTTCCTCATGTTGTGGGGACTTCCTAGCATACAGTTATTTTCATTGCTACATCATAACTGCAATTTTGCTACTGTTAGGAATCATAATGTAAACATCTGTGCTTTCTGATGGACTTAGGCAACCCCTGTGAACCTTGGTGTATGTCCCTTTCCTTTACCCATTCTCAGACATTTACAGAGTTTCTCTTTCTCAGCTATTGTGAATGTTGTAACAGTAACATGAGATTCTGATTTCATCTTGGATAAAAAATATAAAATGAAATTGTCGCATTTTATTGGGAGGTTCTGAATTTAATCTTTGGGAAACATCCACACTTCTTTCATGATGGCTCTGTTAATGTCCACTCTCACTAGCAGCGTGCAGAGTTCCATTTCTCCACATCACCACCAACACTTGACTTCTGTTTCCTAACAGGTGTGACTAATTGGTTACATATCCCTGATGATTAGTGATATTGTACATTATTTTGTATAGATGAGTCACATGTATCCCTAGTTTTGAAAAATCTATCATGTTCTTAGTGCAGTTAAATTGGATTATTTTAAATATATGTAAAACTATTTCACTATTGAATTATAGTTTCCCATAAAGTTTAGAGATCAATCAGGCATATAGTTTGCAAATGTTCTTTATTATCTCATAGATTGTCTGTCACGGATCCCAAGGAATTCGAGCTTGAAACAATGGAGGGAGGATGCCCACAATGATTGCCCCCCTGCCAGATAATCCCTCTGTGTGCAGAAGCAGCAATGGGCAGTCAGATCACAGACCACTAACATTTATAGGACAAGGTAGGTTTTGCCCCCTCTTCTTCCCCTATGCTGTCTACAGTCTTCTCTTGAAACAGCCATCATCACAGGAACGATTCAGAGAGCAAGTTGCTAAGACTATACTAAGAGATGGGATTTACTGAACTTAACTGCAGCTTCCTAGCTGAGCCTTTCCCTGGAAGCTATACGCCTTGAATAGGTGATAGTGTTTAACCTTTGACAAATTCTTTCAGTGCAATTGTTATAGAGGTGAAGGAAATGATTCCTCCTGCTTCTTATGCCATCACCCTGCCAGAATCTTCTTTGACTTTTGGTTTTATGTGAATGTGTTCACCTCATTTTCATTCTAGACGGATCATCCCTTATTTACCTTACGGTAGGTTGAAACATTTTTCTTTGAATGCCTTCAATGTAGCATCCCACTATCTTTTCAGCTGAAAACCACTGGTATTCTGATCAGCTCGCCCTGAGCATGGTATGTTTCCTACTGCCACAATTTCTTGGTATTATTTTTTAAAAAATTGTCAATTTGGTTATAGTCTGTCTCCAAAATAAACCTTTAGGTGTATCTTATTTAAGATCTTTGGGATTCCTGCATCTGAATTCCATTTCCGTCTTCATTTTGGAATTTTCAGTTATTGACTCTTTGAATAAATTTCCCTGTTCTTTGTCTCTCTTCTTTTTATTGAACTCATACAGTATGTGCACTTT
>JADRCH010000111.1:1628933-1655795 GCA_019843965.1 Rhynchomys soricoides
TATGAATGTGTGGAGGTCAAAGGTTGACTGTGGGTATTTTCTCTCTCCCCCCCACCTTCCTGCATTGTACCCAGAACTTACCCTTTTGCTCTAGACTGCACTGCAATTACAGGCAGCCACCACCATGCTGTCTTTTCATGGATTCTGGGGACTTTAATGAGGTACTCATGTTTGTACCACTGGACCATCTGATCAGTGCCTTAATTAGATGTTGTAGATAACCCGTCCTGAGCTAGATGACTCCTACCTCTACTGGCTCTAGATTGTCATTGTCACATCCTTAGAAATGTTATGGTCTATTATTGCACTCCTCAGCTCCAAGATTCCTGTTTTAGACTTTTAAAAGTGAGTTTAAAATAAAATCACACTTTTATTTTATATATTTTTTGTGTGGTATGTTTCTGTGTTAGTATGTGTATATGTACATGCATTTGAGTGTGTGTGTGTGTATGTATGTGTAGTCTATGTGACGGATCTTTTTTAGTCACTCCTTTCACACTTTGTTTTTGAGACAGGGTCTCTCCCTGCACTTGCAACTCATCAATTTAGCATTTTGCTTGGCTAGCTAGCCATGAGCCTCTGAGGGACACCTGTCTCTACCTCTCTCATCTGGTTCTTTATGTGTGTGTTGGGGATACAAACTCAAGCCTTTATGCTCATGTGGCAAGTACACTACCACTGAGCCATCTCTCCAGTGCCAATTTTAATTCTTTAAAAGCTTTAAAAAATCCTTATTGAAATTCTTACTTTGTTTGTGGAACATCCTCAGGAACTCACTATTGTTTTCAGTAATAAGTACTGTGAATTTTCTACCGAATGATTAGTGTTTCGCCAGTTCTTTTAGGGCTGGTTTGCACAGTTTTATTTTTTTCTTTTGTTTGCATATATTTTTTCATTTCCTCCATTCTATTGTGTAAGTACAAGCAGTAAAACCAAATCATGGCCACTTCTCTCAGTCTTCTGGGAATGAGATACATGCATAGGGTGGCCTTCACAGATCAAACCAAGGTCTCTAAAACCTCTTTTCTACAAACCATTATCTTTGTTACTATTGACCTCCAGCTGTGTGTGAAGTGTGCTAATTCTCTGTTTTTTAAAGATCTATTTTATTTAGAAAATTATGAATATATGTTGGATAGTGGTATGTGCATGACCACATTCAGGCAATCAGAACTCAGCTGATTATCAATAAATATAGGTGCTCCTGACACTTGAAGCAGGACAGAGAGTTCTCTGGAGATGGACACTCACCAGTTCCTAGAACCTGAACCTTTGGTCTCTGACAAGGAGTTCACCTGAGATGAAGAAGTCTCCCCATACCTAAGTCTTCTTCTGCCCTGGGCAGGTTGTTTCTTGGAGTCAGCTTTTAGGACTCAACCACTGGCTATAGGTGGAGTTGCATTCCTGCCCCAGCCATAAGAGACCTGTTACTTCTGTCTCTGAGGATTGCTCCTATTATTGTTGGTGACCTGCAGTGTTTCTCTATAAGATACTTCTCCCAGCTGGCACCTCAAAACTGGCTGAGGACTTAGAGCTGGAGCACTTGTGCTCTCTCAGTTGGTGTTCTTTTATTACTAAAGTCTCTGAGACAGTTTTCATTCAAATCACTGTTCCCATGTGGCAAACAGAATTATCCTGTGTTCCCCTTTGCGGTCTCCCCACTCCATTCTTGGAGGAGGACAGACATCTTCTGGGACAAAAGATGATCTCCGCCCACCAACTGCTTCAGTATGTGCACCAAAACCTTCCATTCTTTCCATTAAGAGAAGGTCACAGAAATTCTAAATTTCATTACTCTTAGAACATGCAGATTACAGTTTGTATAATGCATTTAACTCTCCCTTCAAACATGTAATCATCAGGCCATAAACTCAAACATCCACATTCATCCATTGCAAATGCTGTCTCACGGAAGTTCAAAGGTCATGGTTTTTTTTCACGTATCCAGGACAACTAGTATGTCTATGCCAACCTTAAAAATGGGTATATGAGGGCTTGAGTGACACCTCAGTAGTCACTTTACATCTAAGACTACTTACTGGCTACTTGTCCAGAGGATTAAAGATTTCATTTTTGGCACCCACATGGAGGTTCAAAGTCTTCTGTAACTCCGGTTCCAGGGGATCAGCTCCCTCTTCTGCTTCTGAGTGCACCAGACTTGCTTGTGATGCACAGACATGCATAAGGGAAAAACAGCCATACACACAAAATAATTATAAAAACGGGTATATGAGTGCAAGGCAGTTTATACATAGGAAAGTAGAAATGTATTCTTTTGATTAAACGTGCAGGTGAAAATAAAGTATCTAGTTAAAAGTTTGGTAACTGGCCAATTGGCTTCGTGGTAAGGCCTTTCTAAGAAACCCTGACCACGACCTGAATTCAACTTCATAACCTGAGCTGGATCTCTGGAATCCACATAAAGGAGGAAAGAAAAAATGTTTCCCAAATGTTCCACTCTTACCTCAACATGCCTGCACCCAACAATAATAAGATTTAAAAATAAGTTTTCTTTATCTACACTAGTTAAATTTATCATAAAATAAACAGGGTAACATTTGGATATTGGTAAGTCTAGATCTGTACCAAGAAAATTAATCCAATTTAGCTCTCAGTGCATTTTTATTGGATATCTTCTTTATTTACATTTCAAATGTTATCTCCTTTCCTAGTTTCCCCCAGTCCAGGAAACCCCCCATGCCATCTCCCCTCCCCCTGTTTCTATGAGGGTGTTCCTCCACTCACCCACTCCCGCCTCCCCGCTCTCCTGTCGATTCCCCTACACTGAGGCATGTATCGAGCCTTCATAGGACAAAGGACCTCCTCTCCCATTGATGCCTGACAAGGCCATCCTCTGCTATATATGCAGCTGGAGCCATGTGTACTCCTTGGTTGGTGGTTTAGTCCCTGGGCGCTCTGGGGTGGGGTCTGTTTGGTTGATATTGTTGTTCTTCCTATGGGGTTGCAAGCCCCTTCAGCTCCTTTAGTCCTTTCTCTAACTCCTCCATTGGGGACCCCACACTCAGACCAATGGTTGGCTGTGAGCATCTGCCTCAGAGTGCATTTTTAAGTAAAAAGTAGGATTAAAAAAAAATCAGGAAGTCAAGTTGTGACTTAGTCCTATGATCCTACTCCTTGGGAAGCTGAGACAGGAGGATCACAATTTTGAGGTCAGTCAGAGCTATATAACAAGACACTGTCTCATGTTAAAATGTAACAAATTAAATCAACACATTGGAAGCATGGGGATTAGAATGTTTAAAGCCAGCCCAATTATTATAAAATGATTTTAGATTTCCTTCAAGGTTTCCTTTTATTAATAACAAAGCATTTAGTATAGAAGTGATTTTAATCTGACTTTCTTTGGATATAATCTCATCAATCTGGTCCTCTGAGGATGAGTAGGCTTACAAGTGTAAGCCTACCCTCTAGCAGCCCTTTTAATATGGCCAAGACCTTTACTGAAGGTCCCTGGGCCTGATTTTGTATCTGTCACTATTTCTCCCAGCATTCACCCTAAGGACTCTCATTTGACCCTGATTTCCAACAGTATTTAAGCGCTCTGATTCCTATATTCATACCACCAGCCTAAACATCTCAAAAATGTAATGTGCACAACCCTTTGTTTACTTGACTTCTGAGAGAAGTAAAAGATATTTCAAGCGTGACAGGTTCAGATCTCCCCCAGAACCTTGCATTTCATTGACTTCTTTATCACTTGACCAGGACAAAAGATAAAAATATTGTCATGCCCTCCTCTGTTTCTACCTCATTTTCAATGGTCTGACACATTCTTGAGTTCTGGTTGGACTCTACCTGGAATTCTTCCCACTTCTGTGGATCCACTGGAGCTGAAGTCATTATCACATCTTCCCTGGTTTCTCCAGTGCTATTCCTTCCTGGTCTCCATGTTTCTTTCCTCCCCGTACTCTTTGAAACACCTCCTAGGCAGAATGAGTTGGCTGTACAGAGTGAAGGAGCAGGCATCTCACTAGCCCTGTGGAGGTGACCCACCACACTCAGTTCTGGTTGAAACGCTAGGTCTAGATTGGGTGGTTCTGTACCCAAAGCATTTACTCATTAACAGTGACTTACAGATTCATTCGTACTATTAGAAGAAAATGTATGGAATGGCACAGGCGTGCTCTGGCGTGAGGGCTGTAGAATTCTTTCTAGAACCTTCTATATGTGACAAGTTGGGATTTACTAATTCTCTGAAGCTAGACTACGGAACGGGCAAAAGGTTTTTTATGTCCAGGCTTGGTTGCTCACCTGTTTGGTTCACTTACATTTTTCGAATGTTGTGATTCTCTGTTAGCTGGTGTCTTACATGTGTGGCATAGGATTATTAAAACTACTTTTTTTCTGTACACCTATGCCAGTATATTCTCTTGATAAGTACTCTCAGGACTTGTAAGATTATATTCATTTCTTTTTTAAAATAAATGTTCTATTTTTATTTATTTATTTATTTATTTTGGTTTTCGAGACAGGGTTTCTCTGCCTAGCCTTGGCTGTCTTGGAACTCACTCTGTAGACCAGGCTGGCCTCGAACTCAGAAATCCGCCTCCCTCTGCCTCCCAAGTGCTGGGATTAAAGGCGTGTGCCACCACTGCCCTGCAAAATAAATGTTTTAAGCAACTTTATTGGTAATAATGCAAACTGTAAACAATCTAAATGACTTTAGCAGGTAAATACATAAATATGTTGCAGTGTATCTATATAATTCAGTTTGTATGGTATATTTTCTGGAATTAACTTTGTTATATGAAAAAAGTTGGGCAAATTTCACACACATGGTTACAAAATTAAGTCACACGACAGCATATATTGTCAGATTTAATCCATAAGAAGTCAAAGACTTTTAAAAATTTTTCGGTGATGTTAAAAGTCAGAGCCATGGTTGTATATCTCTAGGAATATAAAAGAGTGAGAGTGAAAGTCTTTTTGTCTTTGAACTTATTTATTCACTTTATGGCCCAATATCAGCTCATCTCTCTTCCCAGTTCCCCGCTTACATACTTCCTCCACTTCTCCTCCGAGAAGGGTGAATCTCCCCCCCCCCTTCTTATCCATCTCAATAAACTCGAAGATTATGAGCCCACTGTGCTCATCTAGCTAGAGGCTGATGTATTAACCCTGGGATAATAACCAAGCCCTTCACCCTCAACATGAGCAGTTTACTTCATCTGCAGAGCCCTTTGAGGTATGGTGTCAGGTGCAGGAAAGTGGATATCAATAAATCAAACATTTATTGAGTGCTTACTATGTGTCAGGCACTGTGCTAATCTGGATTTAATCAGAGTATTAAGAGGAGGCTAAGGAAAAGCATTCTTCACTTAGAATGTCTCAGAGGCTCAGTGACAGGAAAGGAGAAAACTGGGCAGGATAATACTCTTCCAGAGTCTGGAAAATTACTAAGTATGTATTTTCATCTTTGTGTATTCCTCACTCCCTGTCTCGCTATCTCTTTTAATCTCATCTTTTCCTCTTCTATAAAACTCAGGCATTTTATAGTTTCTCCACTCTCACTGTCCAGAGCCAGCCTGGTTCCCTGCACTGGAATTTAGGTTTTTAGTTCCACTTATGTTTATCAAATATCTCATTGCTTTAGTGACATCTATTTGAGTTACAGTCCACTCCTCAGGTATATATATATTCATAAGTTCTTACTTAGTGCATTTATCTTCCAGGACCACTGACATTTTAAGAGGCATCATATACATCATAATGTTTTCTTTAAAGAAAAAATTTAAGCCCTCATGCTGGTGTTAAGAGTGTGCTAGCAGATTACCGAGGGAGATTTGGATTTTCGGTAAGTGGTCCTTCTGGAAACTCTCAAATCACACGTCTGCTGGCAGGCCTCTATTTTGTTCAGAGGTAAAAATCAACCCTATTCATGACTCATTTACTTTTTCCCATGGATTCAATTTAAAAGGAACTTGCAACTGCTTAAATTACCTAATTTCCCCTTCACACTTTAATTTAGTAAGTTGCTGAAAAGGAAGTTTGGGTTTTAGACTCCAGGAATGGATGGATATATATATATATATATATATATATATATATATATATATATATTTACATGTTTGGGATATATTTGTTGATGCTCAGGTGATTGTCTGGATGTTCAGTAAATGATTTCTGCACACCCCAAATCCAAATAAATCCATATTGAAATATTGGATTATCTTCTGGATATTGGGTTATGTTTCAAATTTTCTTGTAATTTTAGAAAAAGAGGGGGGAAAAAAGAAACAGTAAAGAAAGCACAGACTAGCTCCCTGGATGAGGGTGAGATTACAGGATATCAGTAAGCCACCCTTCCAAGGGAGGGGTAGCTCCACTGACATGGACACATCCACCTGCCTCCCAAAAGATCTCCCTGTGCTTGAGGTCTGGCCTGCTGATTGAGAAGTGAGCAGAGACAGAAACAGAGCAGTCTTCTGACCAGGAACTCGAATGGCAGTACCCAGAGAGGCCAGCCTGGAACAGGAATAGCAATCAAATTTTAACCAAAAAAAGTGATGGAAGAAGGTGTGCTAAAGCAGGCTTAAACTTTCATTTCTACAACTTCACTCTATCTTCATCCTATAGCCAAAAATCCTCAAAGAAATCCAGAAAGCTGAGGAGATATAGTGCCAGTCACACAGAGCAAGTGTCCCTGAGAGAGGGAGAGGATGAAGCTAAACACTTTTAACACCAGCGTGAGAGCTTGAATTTTTCTGTAAAGAAAACATTATAATGTATTTGATGCCTCTTAAAATGTCAAGGGCCCTGGAAGATAAATGTACTAAGAATTTGTGAGCTAATATTAGCAACAAGAGACTGAGAGCAAACAATGGAACATGACTGGGTACCGTTTGCTTTCTCACAGTTGGTTATGAGTAAGCGTATAAACACTAGTAACGCTATAAAAACCTTGCAACTGCCGTGTTTTCTCCTCTGCTTCACACATTACCATGATGTTGAACATAGACTCACAAACTACAGAACTTTTCCTTCCAGGCGGCTGAAGAATCAGAAGGAGGACAACAGCACTTACCCTCATTTTGAGATTCTAATTAGTAAGTAACAGCACACACTTTCCATAGAGCATTGCTACAGGCAAAATCACTGTTGGACACATTTTAGGTATAAATTTGAAAAATGTAGAGCTTCCTCGTTAGACAGGAAAGCATCCTGCAGTGTGGTGTTTGTGGGTTTGCAGATGATTGGCACCAACTGTATTTGTTCTCTTTCAGGGGAGTTCAGACTAATGTCGTGTGAATTAACAAACGTGTTTTTCATTCTCCTCTCATAGTCTTCTTTGGACCACAGGTCAGAAATCAGGACAGCCTTCATGATGGGTGTGCCACTGCCTTAGACACATGCTCATTCTGAGCTGCCAGCTGCTCTTGTGATTTAAAGAAAGGACTTTAACTCACAGAGAAAAAGCCTACTCTACTAGCTGGATTCATGGGCTCATAGGTACAGTGCTTGTGGTAGGTAGTAGATTCGATCCTGACCATCATTACCACAACCATTGTCATCACTACCACAACCCATCACCACCACTACCACCATCACAACAACTAAGCAACAAGAAAGAATGAAACCAAACAAACAAACAAAAATAAACAAGGTTAAAACAACAAGAAGAAAATGAAGACATGCCAGGTAAAGGTCAGTGGTGGAAATTCGTGTCCTAGATGGTTTTCTATTCTAACTAGATGAGCTTCTTCATTTTCTTGTGTGACCTTAATAACTCTTACATGCTTATCGGTTGGGTCTTCCCTCTCTATAGAGCTAGTTACAAGTTCTTTATGTGATTGTTAATGTAGAGAATCTGCCCATGAAGTGTAAGATCATTTATCCAGTAGTTTATTTCAATTACAGGATGTGATCAGGGTCAGCAGGGCTTACTTCTTGCTGAGTAGTACCTTCTCAATTATTACAACAAAACCAACCTGTCTTAGCCTTTCATTTTTACCTTTCATATTGTCACATTAGAGTGTACCCTCTTTTTCTCCATTAATTGTAGGCAAATCTTTGTCACTATTCTTCTTCTGCTTATAGCTTTCCTCAACACTTGGAAGGTTCTTCCTATTTATTTTCTCATTCCAAGAAACTGCGTAAGTTACTTTCCACAAGGAAGACAAAGAAGGACAGTGAGTATTACAAGAGAAGCTTTTATGACCCTCCCAGTATCACCCTGCAAGCGGAAACAGAATTGTAAAGAAATGGGTATTCCCTTTGTTTAGGTATTATTAAACCAGTAAGATTCAGAGCAAACAGCTATCGATGTACAGTGCTCTTGAATGAAGGTGCTTTCAATATGAGCAAAACTGTGTTAACGCTGACACAGTATGCCGGCAACCATTTGATTTCCATCTGAATATTCAGTTGGGAAAATGCCTCCTTCCTTCCACTCAAGCAAACTGCTGGCGTAAGAGGAATACAATATGTGTGAGCTATTTTCTCTTGGCACTCATTGTATGCTTCATTCTCATATGTAGCACTGATGTGTGTGCACTTCTTATGTTGTGAACTCTGAAAAGACAAGAACCTTGAATGTTAGCTTTGCAAATTTTTCTAACACAAGGTCGAAGACAGACAGGAAATGTATTTTGCTGAGCTGCTGACTGACTGGATGGTTTTCTTCTACTGTTATATTTACTGTTGGCTATCACTAAATGTCATCTCTGTTCTGTGGACATTTCCAATTTAATTTATTCCACCAACCTTTAGCCCAGAGATCCAAAAACTCTAATTTCTGCCTTTGTCATTGTCTTATTTCTATCAGGTGTCTCAAAGAAACACACAGAAGTCAAATGAAGGCACTCATGACCTCATAGGTAGTAAGGATAGAGCAGAGATCTCAAGTTAGTATTTGTGAACTAGAATCCACAAATTACATAGTAGCAATTCCCATTTTCTTTTTTATGACTATGACCAGAATCCATTTAAATCCTCTGTCTCTCCACTTTTCCATCCTTGAATTCTCACACAAGAAATAAAAATGCCACACCATGCAGTGTGGGCAAGTGGAAGATGCCCAAAGGCCTGCCCTCTTCTATGCCATGGGGCTTGCAAGGGGGAGGTGGGAAGACACTTAGAGGCCAACCCCTGCATGATCCACCCACAGCAGGAACCATTACCATGTGAAAGTATGTGGTGAGTCAGATGGGAGAGAAAGAGAAGTGGAACAGTTTGACCATTATGAAGAGAGGTAGAGCTGGAGACATGAGGGTAGAGAGAAATAGCCTCATGTGAATAGCCTACCCTGCCACTTGAAGCCATAGTGAACTCCAGGCTTATACTGCTGTTAAGGGTCATGTCTGGGTCCATGGCCATGGAGTAGCAGGGTTTGCATTGATGTCCATGGCTCATATTACCACTGAAAGCCATGCAAACATCCCTGGTCTGGAATGCTGCCTAGGACAATGTTGATATCCAAGAGTTGTACAGAGTTGGTCCTGTCCCTCACCGACTATAGCATTTGGGAGAATGGCCCTTGCAGCTTGACCAGAGGGCACAAGAGAGGAAAACCTGGCCCTGCCCCTTGCTGTGGCATTGGGTGAGCTCGCCAGTATGGTGCTGGTTGGCCAAGTGATCCAGGGCTTTGAGTGAGCCCAACCCAACATCTACCTCATGTATGGATGAGATGTAAAAAGTCTGGTCCTGCAGATCCAAAGCTATAGGATCTCCACGACACAGGGCAACAGCAGGATGTCCAGGTGAGGATCCAGTATTGATAGAGTAGCAGAAGTCAGAGGCCTGGAATCAGACCAATGACTCATTTCAATGAACATTTGTAGTAAAGATATGTGAACAAGAGGGTATACTGTGGGACACACTGTGACACACTACAGCTTCCATGATGAAATTTTTGTTTGTTTGTTTTGTTCTTTTTCACTTTTTAAAACTTTTACTTTTTTTTTTTTTAAATGTTTTTAATTTTCTTTTGGGGAAGAGTTTGCAAGGGTGAAAGGTGGATATGAAGGGATGGGAGATGAGTGGGATTGGGATACATGTTGCGAAATTCACAACAAATCAATAAGATGTTAAAAATACATACACAAAAATGGAAAACAAACAAACAAAAATAGGGGCCCATTCTTTATTCTATTTGGGCCTTGTGTTAAATCAAGATAACAATATCTACCTCACAGGATCATTGCAAAAATCATATGAGCTAATAGAGGTAAAATACTTAGACAATTAGTTAATGTGCTTATGTGCCAAGTAAATAAGCACCATTATAATTATCTGGTGTATCAAATAATAGTAAAGAGGAACCTCTAATGGTCACAGCTGTCTAACTTTGGGAAAGAGTCCCTGATCATGTGTCATAGTTCGCTCTGTCTCTTTAAAGCAAGTGCCCATTTCCAAATGATTAAAGATGACAGTCCTTTTTGCTCATCATTATAGACTGTCATTAGAGGAACATTTACAAAGAAATACTTTCTAATAAGTTCAGATTTCAAGAAGTTGAATAGAAGTTGAAAATCAGTATATTACTAATATAAAAAAAATCACTTAAAACTAAACCAGGGAGAAATTATTCAAACATAGAGTTCTTATATGTGTGTTGATGTTGCAGGATATTTGATCACACTGTGAACCCCAAGATTGTTTTGTTTATTGGAAAAACCTGTTTCTCATTGTGGTGTGGCTCAACCTTAGCACACACTTTTAATCCCAAACGATGAAGAAAAAGTTAATTTGTAGAAGGAAACACCGTGTTTGAACATGATGTATAATTGGGTGGCAGACAAAGTAATAAATGAGAGAAAGACTTAACAAAATAGGATATGTCCAACTCTCACAAGAACAGAGAGAAAAGAGAGGCTACTGAAGAGAGAGCAGTTGTAAAGAGCAGTGGCAGTTTTACTGGGAAAGTTGTAGAGAGGGAACAAGCTCGAAACAAGATGAAGACAGAATGAACCAGAGAATGAGAAGGAGCCAAATGATTGTAATATAGTGCCAAAGTTAATATAAGAGAAAGTAGGGCAATTCAGAAGAAGCTTAGAGAAGTCAGATTGAATCAGTCAGTTTGGAGAGGAATTTGAGCCAGAACAGCTGAGTTGACCAAGAGCCAGAGTTCGAAAAGAGCTATGAAGGGTAAGCTTTTTCGACAGTAAGTCTCAAAGGCTGAAAACATTCTAGGACTAGATAAGATTAAATAGAGGTCAGAAGCTTCCAGGGTGAGGTCTACATTAGCAGACAGAAGCAGTAGGCCTCCAAGATGACAATTACATGGAGTAGATAAATGATAGTTTTACATCTTAATACTTTTTTGAAAAATCTAATTATTACAACAAAATAGTAATAATCTGAGGATATTTTGTAAAAGAAAAAAACCACTTTGACAGAAAGAAGATATAAGACACAACAACTTAGTGTTTACAGAATGTTTTTTCTTAGGTGAAAGTATGTGGGGTTGGAGAGATAGCTCAGCCTTTGAGACTATGCACTTTGCAGAAGACCTGAGTCTGGTTCCCATACTGGGTGTCTCACAAATGCCTGTAACTACATTTCCAGGATTGATGGTGCCCTCTTCTGGCATCCAGAGGTACCTGCACTCTGTGTACAAATTCATTTACATACATACACAGATGGATGTAAATATGTTATATATTTTTAAAAAGTATTTTGTGTTCTAGATGTAGACTGGACAGGGCTCTCCTCCCAGTCTTTTCAACAATTTATTTTGGTTTTATGAGCACTGAGAAGTCATATATCATAGATAGAAATAAATGCTTTTAGACAGAGGCACAGTGAGAACACATGGGGACTGAGGAGAAGCTAGCAGACACACTGGAAATCACTGTGTAGTGAGTAAGTCTGAACCGCCTGTTTGCCTCTGAGCTTCCTAAATACCCAAAACAACTCACAATTGCAATGTTCTTTTTGAATAAGTAGAGCACGAAGACACTCAAAGGCAAGGATTTCCTGCCCTTGACATCACAGAAAAATTCCCCCAGTGGGTTCTCACAAAAGGGGTACTAAATAAGGCAGTGGACAATGTTTATAGTATCCTAGCAACCCTAAGCAGGATGAATGTTATAACATTCAAAAACAAACTCACTTTAATAGAAGCAACTCTGCAAGAGACCAAAGGAAGGTGATTGGCATGCGTGAGATACTCTGCCTGGGTAACTTGAGTGTTACATCCTGCAGCTGACCTTCAGGGAATCAATGTAGAGAGAGAGAACACAAGCATGTGCAACATGAAAGGCATGGTGGCTGTCCTTCTGCCTGAGTGGAGATGATGGCATCCACTCTTCCCATCCAGTTCTCCAAAGAAGCCAGCTGCTGCCCTCAGACTCTAGAGCAAGTGAACTGTGGTGCTTCTGCTGTTTGGAAAATGTCAACAGGGAGCTGAGGAGGAGGTTAGGAAGTAAGCAGAAGAAACCAGTGACTTTAAGGAGTCTGTGTCTCTGGAAGATCTCAGTTTGGGGCTTTAGGCTCCAATTGCCTGTTTGGAAAGGACTAACCCAGTTTAAAGAGCTGTGAGCCCTTGGGTCACTAACTAACTCTCTATTCTCATCAAATGTGCCTGGAAGCTTAACATTCTGTCACCTTTGACTTCCACTGCCAACTAAGGAAGAAGACAGGAGGAGGGGAAAAATTCAATCCACGTTCTTTCAGCTTGCATTATTATGAAAAGGCTTGTTTGTTCATTGTACATTTCCAATCATAAGACTGGAAGTTTCATTCTTGATCAAACATAGATTATGGATGTGGGCAACTAACTATATTGAGCTTTAGTTTTGGATGTATTAAGAAAGTACTGTATCTACTCCAGTTGTTTGTTCTTAGGATTCAGTGAAACATTTTGTGTATAGTGTTTGAAACAATTCACAAGTTGGCCAACGTTGTGACAGTCAACATTAATCTCATGTAGGAGGTGTTTCATGCACAACATAAAAGTCATGGTGTCTGTCCTGGGTTCCACAGATGATGTCTACAAAAGTAAACAAAAGTAAGAGTACATCTGAATGTTCTTGTGAAATATTTCTTTTGACTGCTATTATTAGCTACTTTTCTATTGCTGTTACAAAACACCATAACCAAAACAACTTATATATTTTTTTTTAATTATTGGACAAAGATTTTTTAAAAAGAGAAACATTGAAAATTAGATTATCAAATTTCCAGCAAATTTTAATAACCTAAACTAACAAAAGAAAGCATTTAATTGGGTTTATGGTGGAGCAAAGTCATGGCAGCAAGAATAGCTGAAAGTTCACATCTTCATCTGCAAGTAGGAGGCTGAGAGAGAACACTGGGACGGATGACTTTTGAAACCTCAAAGCCCACCCTCAGTGACATACCTCCTGCAACAAGGTCACACATCCTAACCCTCCCAAACCATCTCACCAACTGTGGACCAGGTACCTATAAGCTCATAGAGGCCATTCTTGAATTCAAACTGCCACAGTGCTCTAAAATAAATCTTTATTTTGTAGAGTCCAAGTTCCACCTTAGTTAAAATTAAGTATTTATATCTTTTTAAGACAGCTACTCAAGATGAAGCTGCAAAAGCAAATATCATATATAATGGATTATGGAAAAGCAAATATCATATATAATGGATTATGGAAAACAGCCATTATAGCAGTTGCTGTACTAAATGGGAAAGATAGATCATCTTACTAAAAGAAAGAAAGAATTCATTTAAGTTAAAAATTAGAACTCAATTATAATTTATCCACAAGTAATAATTATAACTAAGGGAAAATGTAATCTCCAAGTATCTGCTGTACTACTTTAATATGCATGAAGAAAGGAATAGCTTTATAGTATTAACTAGGATATAAGAAGTGTTGAAAACAAATGAGCTAGGCACTCAACTTGAAATTCTAGAAGAGGACTTAGACGACAAATGAAGAAGTGTGCAGCACTCAGCCTTGGATTATAAAAACTGTACAGCTGGGACACATGAGTCTGGACAGAAATGTGGGAGAAGTTGGGGGGATGAATTCCATACAGGAACATGAACGATCAGAGGGAAATGTGCATAGGTACTGAGAGAGGAGCTGTTACAGCCTGAGGATCTGATGCTCCTGACTGCTTCTGGGCCTCACTATGAGGGTTGAATGAGCTTCCCTATATAACAAGAACTTAGGCCTTCTCCATAAACAGCAGATACTATATAATTTTTTCTCATTTGTGGGTGCTGATGGAAAGGAAGAGTGTGTCAAATAGAATGGTTAAGTATTGGGGATACAGAAGGAAATGGGAACAAAAGCAGACAAGAAGGAGAACAGAATGGGTAGATATGAACAACGTTGTGCTTATGTGGACTCTGTATAATCGACACTCACTAGGACAGTACTTAGAATGGCACTAACCCATTATAAACAAAATAATGTATTCTCATTACCACACATGGCAACAATAAAAAATAAACACAGGAAAATATTCTATTTAAGCAGCACCATTGTTACAGAGAGTACAATACCTACAACTACATTCAGATGAGATGGCTCAGTAGGTAAGGCACTTGATGTCAAGCCTGATGCCCTGAGTTTGATCTCTGGGACCCGAATAATAGGACAGAGCCAACTTCTACAAGTTGTCATCTCATTTTAGTGCTTGCACATTTGTGAACCCACGTGCACACACATGTGCTCATGCGTGTGTGTACTTAAACACACACACACACACACACACACACACACACATATTGTTAAAAAGACAAAACTTTCTATAATGGTCCAGAGAGTGGATGCTTGGGCCTTTGTAGCACACAGAGTCTCTATTCTTTTTGTCCATCACCACCACAGTGATGGACATACGTTCGTGATTGGGCATGAGCAGATTTGGTCCTTAAATTATAGATTGCTGACTCCTGATTTTAATGAATGACATGGCATATCATATTACTCAGTAAACAAAAAGGACAACACACAAATGCAACTTCTATAAGATAGTGATTAAAAGCAGAGATAGCCTGGAAGTGGAATTGCATAGAAATAGTGTCTTCCTTCCTTCCTTTCTTTCTTTTTGAAATAAAAAGTTCAGTACAACTGAAAAGAAAGCCCAGAATTAATTTCTATTTTGAAGAGGATGTGTTTTTATTTTTAAATTTTCATTCATTTTATCATATTATGTTCATTAAGACATTTATAATTTGTTCTTTAAGATACTCAGTGTTTAGTGCTACTTTTAGAGCTGTATTTTAGATGCATTTACTAGGCAAAATGCATTTGCTGGGGAAAATGCAGTTTATCTACTTTGTTTATGGACATGGAAAGGGAGCCAGATTAGAAAACTGAGTATCAATAATCAGTATTTTTAAACTGGCCATATTGGTATTGAAGAGCTCAGAGTAATCCTTGAATACCCACTCCTGGGTTTATGCTTCAAAAAGAGACTGCGTGTGCCCTTTCAAGATCATTGTGTCAGCTCTGGAGACTGACAGTGATGCTAACTGGTTGGCAGTATTTTCCCATGGTGAGTACAGTTACTTTTGCTTTATTTCTGACTTTGGTGGTCTTTTCCTCATTATTTGTGTTTCCCCGTGACCCCAACAGTTATATTTTTGTTACCTACTCGTTTTATCTACTATTGAGTGGGTATTTCATTTTTTAAGGCAATGTCTTTATTTATCCATGGAGGAATACTTTTTTACATAACCTTTTGTGGATACAACAGTTCTAAGTCTTATATGTGAAGAATGTAAATTATCAGTGCTCCTCAATCTGTGGATTGTGCTCATCGAAAAACACATATTAATGATGGTCTTAGGAATGGAGACATTGCTCAGTAGCAAAATTGCAGCTACTAAGTAACAACAAAACTAATTTTATGTTTAGGGGTCACCACACTATGAGGAACCCTACTAAAGGGTTTCAACATTAAGATGGTTGAGAACCACTGAGCTAGAGGGTGGCTCAGCAGTTAAGAGTACGTGCTGCTCTTGTGTTGGACAAGAGTTAGGTTTCTAGGACCCATCTTGTGTCCTGTAACTGTCTATAGCTCCAGTTCTGAGGAATCTGATACCTTCCTCTGGCCTCAATGGGCACCAGGCATGCATGTGGTACACATACATACACACAGACATTCATACGTACACACAAAATAGAAATAATAACCTCTTTAAGAGATATGGGTGTTTATATGTAAATTACTTAACCACAATCACTTGGAGGGCTATGAATGGGGAGAGATGGAAGGACATTAGGTACAGGCACACACGTAGTCTGTAAGGAGAAAAGTACTCATAATAAAAACATCGCACTTATGTAAAGTTTATTTATACACCTAGTGGTGCCATATTTAACATTCAGTATGGCCCAGGTACAGACCAATCACAACAGACACTGGCTGGCACATGGCACAGGTAGGTATTAATTGAGCCTGTGTCATTTCCTTACATACTCAAGTTGTTGTTTCCTCAGGATAGCTTCCTCAGCCAGTGATAGCTGTCTTACTAATTTCAATAATAACTAAGATAATTATTAATAATTAATAATTAAATAAATAAAACTATTTAAATTTTAATAATAAATTTTAAATTATTTTAAAATAATTTTAATTTTTTAGTTTTAATAATTTTGTGCTTTTCTAATTTTAATAGAAAACACTGGTCATTGTCCAACAAGACTGTAGTAACACAAGTTTTCTAGTGCCGCATAAGGGCGCTCATTTTTTTCCCACATCCCAGGAGCAGCAGAAAGCATATTCCCTCACCCCCTTGTGCAGGAAGATGTATAAGATGTCTCTCAGCTGGAATCCTCAGCTGTTAAAAGAAGTGAAAGGGGCTTGTGGTTTCCAGGAAGGTCCCAGGCATTCTAATCTTAAACTCTGAATGCTTGAGGTAGAATGTTGGCCAGCTGCTGCCGCCTTCCCCTGGGGTAATCCATACCAGCTCCAATTTAGACATTGTCCCTTCTTCCTAGGCTGAGGTGATAATTTTATTGCAGCGGATGTTCCTAGCTTTGAGGTATGTGCTGCCATTTAAGGCCTTTATCACTAACCCTGGAATTTCATGGTCCCTTTAACAAATGGATGCCATCATAACTTACTATATTTAATAAACCCAAGCTCAAATCGTAAGACTCCAAGCATGAGCACATTGATGAGAGTAACATTGAGTGGTGGTGAACTTGTATGAAAATGGCAAAAAGAGAATCATCTCTCATGGGATATGAACATTCAAAACTCTTCTGTTAGTTCAAGATGCTGAAAAGTGGGGACAGATGCAGAAGAATCAGCTATAAGAACTCTCATCACGATCAATGGCATGAATAATTGTATACTTAGTGCAGAATGATGATTGATTCCTTTTGCAATAAAAGAAAATAATAAATTAACTTCAGTTGTGAGCAATTGGGTTTGATCTCTTGTGAATTCACTGTATTCTGGGTTCTAAGAAGTGTTTATAGAAATATCACAGTCCTGGCACTGAAGCTACATCATTTAGAGCTATACACAGACAGTCTAATACATTGCATGTATTTAGTTACACTGGTGCATAAGAAAGGGATAAAGGTGCTGCTTATCATGAAGAGTCTCAGGACTCCTGCAGGCAGTGGCAATACTAAGCTTACACTGGGAACAGTGTGAGTGCAGATAGGTGGAAGGAAGGGCTATTCCACACAGAAGGAAAACAGTACAAAAGCACAAAGGCAGGACAAGCAGGGCAGATACGGGAAACTCAAGTGCTTAGGGGCAGTTGGAGTGTGAAGTGAATACTGAAAAGTGATAAGAAGCAGGCTAAAAATTAGGTCAATGAGGGACATCATGTGTCATGCTAAGGTTGAAAACTAGGTCAGTGAGGGACATCCCAGGTCATGCTTAGGAACTAAGGTTTATCTTGTGGTGGAGGTGAGGACTCCTTGATGAAGTAGACTGAGTGATGATGACATTTGTCTTCAAAATGTATCAAAGGCTTCTGGAGGGAAGGTAGATTTGAGGAGTGTTGGGCTGGAGACAGAGGCTCCTGTTGGTACATCTGACAGCACCAGAGACATCTCAGTGAGGCTGGAAAGAGATCCTTCAGTAGTTCTCATTAGACCACAGGGACATGGCGGGACTCTCTTTTGTATCAGGTACCTGTGTGTCACTTCTGGTCACCTCATTTGGCCCATTGTGCTTACTCTCCAGATCTGCCCTACTTAATCTCTTCATGTTTCTACCCAGCAAAGTCTGTCTTCACTAGACATTGGAGCAAGCAATTTGACATTAAGGGTGAATGAGCCTCAGCTTCATGATAAGAGGCCTAAGTTAAATTCTAAATTAAGGCATATCAGGTAAAGTATTTAGTTTAAAGGCATACCTTTGAGCTAAGTGGGGGTGCTATTTATGTCTTATAACTCGATACCTTCTCTACCTTCTTATAAAACTAGCCTTGTGAGGTCAGAAGGAACAAGTGAGGTTTTCTTCCCCAACCTATATGAACTAAAAGGCACCGGTTTTCTGAGGATAAAATGAAGCTGTTCAGGCAGGACCAGATGGGGCAAGCTTCTGGAAAAACCATGTGACAACTCTCAGAGTCAAAGAAAAATTGAGCGAAGAGACTAGAGGAGTCAGCAACTACAGTGGTCTTTGAGAAAAGAGCCGATGAGCCGCCCTTCTGGGATGCTTCCCTGGAGGTGACTTCACTGAGCTCTCCCTTCAGGTTGCAGAAGGAAAACAGTCAATTGACTTTGCTTAATGTTCCCATTCCTTGGCAAGGTCCAGGGGAACAGGGAAGAGAAAACTGTGACTGTTACCAGAAGAGGAATGTGTCAGAGTCTGAGCAGATACACTAGCATCTTGCTAATGTATAAATGAAGGAGAAAGGGAGGCTTTAAGTCTCTTTTCTCTGAACTGGAATTATCAATAAAAAGCACAGTTCCTATCTCAAAGGAGAAGAGAAAGTTGTTCTGTAGCCAAATGAGTGACTGTGGCCCAGGAACATGGATTCAGGTTGCCTCCAATAGCAACATGAATATTAATCCATGCCTGATTCACTGAAATGATTTCCATATTGGATTTATGATTTCCTTGCAAGTCTAAATAGAAGATGTGTGTGTGTGTGTGTGTGTGTGTGTGTGTGTGTGCACATGTGCATGCATGCACGTGTGCACACACTCATGTGCATGCATGTGTGTACTGCACACACATAAATGTGTAGCACATGTGTCCATGTGCGTACATGCAGAGGCCAAAACAGCATGCTAGATGGCTATCTCTATCACTCTGAACCTTATTGCCTTGAGATAGGATCTCTTACTAAATGAGAAGTTAATCATGCTCCTCCCATCCACTAGCAGACTGGTCACTGAGCTCTTGTGATATGCCTGGGATCTATGTCCTCATGCTGGGGTTACAGGCACAAGCAGGCATGTTAGCTTTTTATGTGAGGTGATTGGGCCTTGAACTTAAGTCTTCATACTTCTAACTCTTACCTACTGAGACATTTCCCTAAGCCCTCAGAAGCTCTTGTTTTTTAATTTATTTTTACTTTATATGTATGAGCATTTGCCTGTATGTGTGGGAACCTAATCTGGTCCTCTGCAAAAGTAGCAAGGTAGCAAGTGCTGTTAACTGTTGTGCCACATCCCCAGCTGTCTGTCTGTCTATCTATCTATCTATCTATCTATCTATCATTATAATCAAGGCATTTTCCAAATCATTAATGGAAATATGAACTTGTTAGTTTAGAGCCAAGAGGCTGGTGATAACCTTCTTAAGTAGTGGTCTGTTAGGTTAATACAGCCACAAAGGTTTTCCAGGTTGTAAGGTCAGACACTGGGGTTGAGCAATGAATAGCTAGTAAGGGAACTAATGATAGCCCAAGATAATTCAGCTCTGGATTTGTAGCATTCCAACTCTCCACAATGATGACATTGTAATCAATTAGACTTGCAGTTCTTTTAACACACAGGTGGCTCTTATCTTAGAAGTTCCATTCACAGAGTTTGGGAGTCTAGAAGGTTATTTTAATACTCACACATGCATTGCAAACTCTACAGCTCCCCTTACCAATTCAAGCCTTACTCTGTGAGATGATTTCTATTATGGACTGATACTTGACTCAGCGGTCTAAATAGAGCTACCAGAAGTTTATATGCTGGCTCACAGCAGTGGGAACGCTGAGTTTAATTAATAAAGCAAGGTGGAAATCACTACAGAAGGAACAAAAGAGAAAGCCCAGCTTCCTGGTAGCAGAGAAAATGGCAAAAATTAGCTTTCTTTAAAATACGTGGAATGTTTGGCTTTTAGGATGTGTGTTCTTTATTTTCCCGCTTCAAGACCAAGAATGAGTATACTAATACAATTATCTAAAAGTGAATGTTCTCCTGTCTAGTTAGAAAAAGAGAGTTATGTGTAGTTGACGATCAAAGTTGGATGCGTGTGAGTTAACCAGTTAATTGTGGTAAGGGCTGTAAGGATGTGAGCAGACGGTTCTGAATGTGTTCTCCATGGTCTTCAGACAGCCAGAATCTGCGGCTGGCTACAACCCTGGCAGCAGTCTTCTCTCCTCTTACACAGAAATAGCAGATGCTCGGCGCCAGACAACGTGTGCCACCATAAGTTTCTTTCTACTCAAAACCATAAGATGCTTTCTGGCTCCATTTCAGCTTCACCATGGAAAACCTCCTCCGTTAGAGATGAGTTGAAGTCCTCAGGATCTGAATTCTGGCTTTGATTTGGGAAGTAAATCTTCAGGAAAAAAAAAAAAAAAACGGACTGTGTGCCTTTGGAACCTTAACTTTTCATTTGTGTGTGTGACTAAAACTGAAATTATAACCTTCAATGATTTTCCCCTTGAATGAGTTTTGACCTGTTTCTACAAAGTGGGAAAATAAACTAACCAGCATGAGAAAACCAGTCGGCATTGGAAAGCCACGTGGAAGAGCGAATGGAAAACTAACTTCTACGACTCGTAAAAATTAATGGCAGGGTGTGGCACGCAGCTGCCCAACTGAAGAGAAGAAAGCTATATTGTGAATTGCTGAGGAATTAACTGCTGTAAGAGGAGACGGATGCATGGTAAGAGTGGTTTTGAGCTGGGAACATCAGTACAGAGTAATACCTGAGCATTTGCCTGACAGTAAGTGACTTTCTCTGATATGTAGACGTTTTCTGCTGTGGAAATATTTACGTGGTGATGGTTGCAGTAGGTATGACTGTAGTTGTAGTTAGACACTGACACTAGAATATTCTTGGGAAAGGCAGGTGGAGATTGGAGACATCTTGATTGAAAGGATTTCGTTATAGACACATGGGGGGAAATCAGATCCATATTTATTCCCTAGCACGAAAAACATTTGAATGAGATAAATCAAGGGCGAGAAATGAACAGCAAAGAAAGACAGGGCTGACGGAAGCCACTTCTCTGAGAAAGTGCTTTTCTTACTTCTGTTTACTTCCATTGGGCAAGAGGAGTCATGTGACCAAGCCTGCGGTCACCGTGAGGAAATAGGCTCCTCCCTCCAGTTAGTCTGGTAAAGACATTCAGGAAGGAGCTTTGAATAAGTAGTGCAATTTATTAATATCACACCATTGAGACAACTTCTTAAATTATAGACTCTTAGTTAATTCCTTTCACTAATATTTCATTCTCTAGTATAATATTAACCTTCAAAAATCTCTTAATTCGATTTTAACCAATTAATTTTAATATTCCCCTATGTAACTGCTGAGCCCGCCATTTCTCATTTTAGCTTCCTGTCACAGGGTTCCATATGAAGACTTCCATCATCATTCCTTTCTAAATGTTTTCTAATCTCTCTCATGACTTCTTTGATCAGCCGACTTCGGTATTTTTAGATCTGTGCATTATGCTCGTCGGTCTGTGTCCCTAGTCAGGTTTCATGCTTAACCTGTCATTTCTGATAGAGATGTGCTTAAATCACCCACCGTGGATCTGGCCTTGTGGTTTTCCTCCGTATGGCTGTCCATTTTAAAGCTGTGATACGGGCTGTGCTATAACTTGCCTGTGATGAAGCCGTCGGTGTTTCTTGGGGAGGTCTACTCTTGTCATCATGACTTTCTTTACCTCTGAGACTATCCCATGACTAAAAGCACGTTTTCTCTAATATTCGTCTGTTCACTGTAGCTTTATTTCACTTGGCATATGTTTATGTTCTCTCGTTTTGATGTTTTCACACTCTCCTGTGCGTCAAGCACTAGTCTTATGGCCAGGTCTGACTGTTACTTTCCAGCTAACAATTCTTTCGATTTAGTCAGTTCATTTACAGTTACCGTAATTGTTGTGCATTTGCATTTTCTGCAGCATGTCCTCCTCCCATTGTCCTTGGTTAAGATCTGAATGTGAACAGGAACAATCAGCTCTTGTGAGTGGCACTGGCCAGAGCACACAATATTAATTTCTACCATTCTTAAGCAGGGCGTAGACTTTGCTGTCAGTCCCTCCTTTTAGTAGGGTTGTCTTCTGAGGAAGCCCAGCTTCTCTTTTCTCAGTTTTTTTCACGATCTTATTTTCTGTCCATATATGGCTGTTGCAATCCAAATTAGTATGAGGTTGATAAATAGCCCAGAGTCACAAAGATCACTTTCAATTTTTAGCCTCTTCTGACTTGAGCCCTTGGACTTTATTTTAATAAAGACAGACTTTATTATGGCAGAGTTTTATTTAAAGAGTTATTTATTTTGTTTTTAATTTTGTATATATTCATGAGGTCCAAGATTATGTGTATGTCCAAAGGCCTCAGATCCCCTAGAGATGGAGTCACAGGTGGCTACAAGCCTCCTGACATGGGTGATGGAAACTAAACCCAGGTCCTCTACAGAAATGGTAAGAACCACCTCGCTAGCCTCCCTGGATATCTTATCATGGAGTCTCACTTATAAATACAAGAGTAATATTGTAATTACCGATGTTGTTGTGAGTGTTGCTCTCATGATATTTCTGTGCCATGTCCTCAACACTATACTTGTAGAAATAGGACTTCTGCCAGAAGAATTGCAAGTAACCATATCACTCTCTCCCCTGTATTTCTGATATATACACACCCTTTAATTTGTTTTGATTCTAGCTACAGGTGCTGGATTCTTGAGAAAATATTCTAGCTATAAATGTTGGATTCTTGAGAAAATAACCTAGCTACAAGTGCTAGATTCTTGAAAAAATAGATGTACCATTTTGTCCCCAAGGATTTAACCAAATACGATAATAGGAGTACACATATGCATTTGTCAATCACAGAAAGATCTTCTGTATTTCTAGTGTTGGTATAAAGTTGTACTTTAGCACCATGGCTTAACTGTGGTATAAACTTTGCTTTTCCAAATGAGTAATATTGGAAGATTACCAAAATCTGAACTTCAAAATGCTAAAAACATAATTGTTTTTATAAATTGAATCATACATATTCTGGTTTTCCACTATACCAAAGATTTACTTTCATTTAGGAATGGGACAACCTAAGGGTGCTATTCTTGAAAGCCATTAAGAACCATTGAAGATTTGATGCTTGCAGGGGAATGGGCTAAAGGTCATTTTTAATACAGTAGAAAATTCTAGCAATTATTACCCAAGATTGACTTTATATGAAATGTAATTGTCATGGTTTGAATGAAAATGGCCCCCATTGAGTCATATATTGGAATGCTTATTCCTCAGTTGGTAGAACTCTTTGGCAAGGATTGGGAGGTGTGGCCTTGTTGGAGAAGATGTATTACTGGGCGTGGATTTTGAGGTTTCAAAGGCCCATTTCATTCTCAGTTAGCTCTCTTCCAGCCTCCTGTCTATGGATCAGATATAAGCTCTCAGCTTTTGTACCAGAGCCATGCTTGCCTACCCGTTGCCATGCTCCCTGCCATAATAGCATGGACCCTAATCCCCTGGAGCCCTTGAGACTCCAGATTAAATACTTCCTTCTGTAAGATACTTTGGTCACAGGGTATCTTCACAGCAATAAAAAAATAACTAAGACAGTAATGTTGAAATTTGATGGACATTAACAACAAATATAGCAACATCTATTAACAGATTCTCATACCAAATCAAAATACTGAGATTGTTAGTGAGAGGCAACAAGATAGTGTAGAAGTCTACAAAACACAGTAAATTTTCTATCCTCCTGTGATATTAGACTCAAACTTGACCTATTGGTTTCATCAGAGCATCATCATCATAGACTAACAAGCAGTAGTAGGTACCAGCACCTTGATCCCAAGTACAGATTTTGGCTATTGAAGAATAGCAATAACTGTGGTGTTAAGTATTAAATTATTTTGTGGGTGTTCTATGCCAAAAACAACATTTGGAATACCTTATTCTTTTTGCGACCTTGCAGATGAGGAAAAGAAGTTCAGAGAATGTAAATCAATGTATTATCTTTCCTTCTAGAATCAATTTGTCCAATTTTTTGAGATACTCGTATTTGATAGACTCTCTTGAGGGATTTCAGCTTTTAAAGATTTATTTATCAATTTAATGATTATGCTTTTGAACATCTACCTCACTGTCATTATTTATTTGTTGCTCAGCAACAACGAAAAATGTTATATTTATTATCTTGGACTGTTTCTATTATCCTAACAAAATGCAATAAACAGAGTAACTTACACACAGGCAACCAAAAACAAAACAAAACAAAACCTAAAAAACCTTCTCATGATATAGGAGCCTGGGAAGCCCCAAAGCTGTTGATATATTCAGTATCTGGTGAGGACCTATTTCCTCATATAAACCTAATTCCATATGCCCTATGTCTATTGATAGAAGCAGAGAGAGGTCTCTCTCATAATGACATTAACCCCATCACAAGGGCTCTGCCACCATAATCTTATTCCTTCCCAAAGACTCTGCTACCTAATGCCACTATTTTGAGGATGAACAGGATTCTGTCAGATTCCATTTATCTCTATTATTCAGTGATAGGTTTTTGGTCTAAAGTCAAGTCTATGGGAAGAGGTTTTGATTCTCCATTAAGCAATGATTTTGATCTGCCATGGTATTTGCAAAAATACCATAAATGGGAATTTAAAGGCAAGTTTCAAGTTCTGCTTGATAATCTGAATGTCTCTTATATGAATTACTTCATTATATTAACTTCTCTGTTTGTAAGTAAAATGTATGTTTTTAAGATTATAAAAATCTATAGTCACATTTCAAAACAAAATAGTCTTTCCTTTTAAAAATATTTAATTTTTGGGTAGCTGGAGAGATGGCTCACTCAGTGGTTAAGAGCACTGATTAAAAACAAAATATTTCTTTTTAATCTTAAAAAATATCTAGATGTCTGTGGTCTGTGCCATACGGCGGCTCCATACCCAAATAGCACAGGGAAAGAACTACCATCCCAGGAGTGTGGACAAGTCTGTGATTGGGGGTAAGGGCAGTACCTCTGCTCAGCTGGACCTGCCTGGAACCTCCAGGACACAGGGACTTTGAAGCAGGCTGAGACAGGAGCCTTCCAGTTTCCTTCTGCGGCCAGGAACCTCAGTCCATATCGAAACAGAGCTCCATATCCAAAATAACGCCAGGAGAAAGGTAGTAGCCCAGGAGTGTGGACAAGCCCATGAGTGGAGGTAAGACAGCACCACAGCTCAGCAGGACCCGCCAAGAACCCACAGGACACAAGGACCAAAGAACAGCCTAGGACAGGAGCCTTCCGGTTTATGCCTATGGTCTGTGCCATGAGGCTCCATACCCAAATAGCACAGGGAAAGAGCTAACCTCCCAGGAGTGTGGACAAACCTGTGTGTGTGTATGTGTGTGTGGGGGAGTAAGGCCTGCAACCTCTGCTCAGTGGGACCCACCCAGAACCCTCAAGACACAGGGACTGGGGAGTGGCCTTCTGGTTTCCTTCTGCAGCCAGGGAGCTGATTCTGTGACACAAGGCACCATACTAAGTGACAGGAGAGACCTGGTCTCCCAGGAGTGCCTACATACCTTCAATCAAAGGAAGACCACCACTTCTGTTCAAATTCCTGGATCAAGAGAAACCCTTGCAAAGCCATCAGGACACAGGAACCAAAGAAGAGCTAGGGACAGGATCCTTCTGGTTTCTGTCTGCACCCCAGAGATGATCCTGTACCACAGTTCTCCAAACCCAAATTCCTCTCAGAGAGAGCTGGTCTCCAAGGAGTACTGACACAAAGGCTTGCAGGAGGGACAAGCCACAGCCAGAGAGAGCAAGATCAGCTAACACAAGATAACCAGATGTCTAAAGACAAGGGCAAGAATATAAGGAACAGAAACCAAGGTTACTTGGCACCATCAGAACCCAGTTCTCCCACCACAGTGAGCCCTGGATACCCCACCACACTAGAAAAGCAAGACTCAGATCTAAAATCACTTCTCATGATGACGATAGAAGACTTTAATAAGGAAATAAATAACTCCCTTAAAGAAATACCAGAGAACACAGTTAAACAGCTAGAAGCCCTTAAAGAGGAAGTATAGAAAAACACAATTAAACAGGTGAAGGAAATGAACAAAACCTTCCAAGATCTAAAATTTGAAATAGAAACAATAAAGAAATCACAAAGGGAGACAACCTTGGATATAGAAACCATAGGAAAGAGATCAGGAGTCATAGATGCTAGCATCACCAACAGAATATGAGAGATAGAAGAGAGAATCTCAGGTGCAGAAGATACCATAGAAAATATTGACACAACAGTCAAATGCACAAAGCAAAAAGCTCCTAACCTCAAACATCAAGGAAATCCAGGACACAATGAGAAGACCAAGCCTAAGGATAATAGGTATAGAAGAGAGTGAAGATTCCCAACTTAAAGGGTCAGTAAATGTCTTCAACAAAATTATAGAAGAAAACTTCCCTAACCTAAAGAAGAGATGAACATAAACATTCAAGAAGCCTACAGAACTCCAAATAGATTGGACTAGAAAAGAAATTCCTCCTGTCACATAATAGTCAAAAAAAAAAAAAAAAAAAAAAA
>JADRCH010000111.1:1672029-1687195 GCA_019843965.1 Rhynchomys soricoides
AGAGAGAGAGAGAGAGAGAGAGAGAGAGAGAGAGAGAGAGAGAGAGAAGAGCCATGAGGGCAAAGAAACCAAGAGTGTGCCAAGAGAGGAACCACAACAAGAGGAGCAAGAGCATGCATGGCTGAAATGGCACATTTATACAGGAATGAGAAGCTGAGGGAAGGGAAGAGAAGCCCGTGGGCTGGAGAGGTTTAGGTAGGGGCAGAGTGAGAAGCACTGAGAGGAGCCATAGGTACTGAATGAGCAAGGAGCCAAGCATGCTATGCTTTGGTATGCTAATAGATGCTACAGTTAGCTATTGGCCCTGAGTATCTTTTGATCTGATAGAGAGTTTTTTGATCAAGGCCCTTGATTAAGGACCAGACCAAAGCAAAACTGAGACCCAGAAAGGTGAATGAACCTTTTAGCTCCAGGTCTTGCATCTGCTGCACATGGCATCAGGATACGAATTCCAAAGTGCTTTGGCAGCCCATCCCTGGATTCTGGACACTAGCTAGCCAGAAGGCCTTTCATGGACTGCCCATCCTCATTTCCTGAAGCTTTCCCTAGCAAATACTTTATGGTTTGAGCGTCTCCAACATTCCTGGGCCTCTCTTTCAGGTTTCCTTTGATCCTCACAGGTCCATCACCCTCTCAAAGGCTCTGACTCACGCATTGCCTGCACTCCTGGGCCTTTCATAAGTACCTGAGTATAATCCTCATGAATATACACTAACTATTGTACTCTGTATTGATTACCAATGGATAAGTCAAGGCCTGCTACCAACTCAAGCAGTAGTAGGCTGTTTTGGACCATGAGGGTAGCCCACATAGTGCCTACAGAGCTAAAACCAATAGAATTAATTCTCCAGTCGGCCCAGCACAAGCAGACTGCCCCAGGGGCTTTTTTGTCAGAAGAGAAGTTTTTCTTTGTATTTTATTTTAATTTTTGCTCTAGGGGGAATCTTTTATTATTATTCTGTTAAAAACAGGCATATCATTAAACCAACTCCCAAATGACAGTGTTATAACCATCTGAGAAGCTTTTATTTGCAAGAGACGGCGATTCACATACTTGAAAGAATTGTGGTAAAATACTTGCAATCTGACTTCAAGAACACATCAAAGAGACCATTCACCATGATCAGATTAAGCTCATTTAAGAGATGCAGGATGGTTCAACATATATGAGGTAGTTTAGATATGCTTGGCCCATGAGTGGTACTGTTAGGTGGTGAGGTTTTGTTGAAAGGCTGAGCTTTGAAGCTCTGCCCACTGTGGAAGACTCAGTCTTCTCCTGGAGAAGAGAAGTTTAAATGAGTTTATAACTTTATATACTGGAACTAGAATGCAGAGCTAATTCTGGAAATGCCCTCCAGGCATGCTTCCTATTGTTACAGTTTTAAGTGCTTAGCCTCCTACTAGTAAAATAATCTCTCTAACAAGCTAAATTTTCTTTTCTGCTCACAAATTTCAACTCGTCCCTTATCCGGCCAGATTCGGTGCTGGTGCTTTTGTCCTCCTCCTCCTCGGCATCATTGTCTTAGTGGTGGTCCTCCTCCTTCCTCCTCCTTCCTCTTCCTTCTCCTCTTCCTCTTCCCTCCTCCTTTCCCTTCTTCTCCTTTTCCCCCTCTCCCTCCTCCTCTTCTTGCACTTTCTCATCGCAACCCTGGCTAAAGGTCTTTATTTCTCCATTTAGTCTGAAGGTACTTTTGCTAGAATAGAATAATAATCTGGATTAGTCTTGAAATACATCTCTCCTGGCCCTAGAGCTTCACTGACAGACAGGTGTACTTCTGGTTACTGTTGAGATTGAGACCCCAGACAAACTGGTGAGGTGCGTATTTAACATGCCAAAGCAGACATGGCCTCCAAGTTCTCCCCAGCATCCCTCAGTCCCTACCTGGCATACCCCACCTTCTACTGTGAACTTTCCAGCCCATGGACTGGGCTTCCCCTCCTCAAGAGGCTCTTTGCTATGTAATCCAGACATTTTGATCTCTCTCCTCTTCTCTTTTCCTCTCTCTTCATTTTCTCTCTCCATGTATATTCACACTCTTTCTCCCTTTCTCTTCCTCCACTCTTCTGTCTCCTTCATTCCCCATGGCGACTTCATTGGTCTTGCTCCTTGGGATCAATGAACCTGCCAGAGAGCGGCTTCCCATTAAACCTGCCTTTATATACTTTAATCTGGCTTGAATTGACTTATTTCACCAGTGGAGAAATAACTTATCAGTCACTTTACCATTACAACTGGGTACAGCTTTCACTACCTCTTGTTCTGTACTCTTGCAGCTTAAAGTATGGTACGGAGTATCCTGGCCACATCTATTTTGATTATAAATATATTTTCTGCTTAGATTTCCATTTCTTTCTCCAGATTTGGGAAAAATTCTTGTGGAAGGGTCCATGATTCTTAATCTTCTTCTTCTTCTTCCTCTTCCTCCCTCCTCCTCCCTCCTCCTCCCTCCTCCTCTTCCCCATTACTCAGAAAAATGAACCCCACCCCCAACTCCCTGGGGCTCGAACAGTATGTAAACCCAGAGTGTTTTATTCTGCAGAAGTTTATCATGCTGGGGTCTCCTATTACCAAGATAGAGAGACAACCAAGTGAGCTCACAGGCCTGATTTAAAGCACATTAGGGGATTCCAAAGTAGATGACATTTATCTTACTCCATCTCTAGAGACATTCCATTACAAGGTGTGGGGCTGGAAATGGTTGCTGAGAAAGTAGCTAAGGAAGTCTGGAAACTGCTGCTGACCCATTGTCCTTGCCTCATGCCAAATGTCCACTTGCCTGGACTTGCCCAGTCCTGAACTGCCAGCTTGAAGCCTGTCATGGAGTCAGCCCAGCCTTCTTAACATGAGGAGTGTTTTTTATCCTCCCCCCTCTCCTGCATCGCCCATGACTCCTTCTCAAATTCTTTATCCTTTCTTCTTTAATTATTATAGTGTGTGTGTGTGTGTGTGTGTGTGTGTGTGTGTGTGTGTGTGTGTTTTAGTCTGATCACTTTCAATTAGATAAATTATCCATTTTTTTCTCTCCTGGTGACCACTGATTCCTCTTCTCTCTGCCACCTACAGCTCTGCAACTGTACTGGCTTAAGATTACCTCCATCTACATGGCAAGTGACTTACTCTGTCCTGCACGTGTTGCCATTATTCAGGTTTCGTTTAGGCAACCACATGTTGAGATTTCAAGGCTGCATACCCCTGCCATGTCCAAAGACACCACATAGCAACAGGTATTCTGGTCCTCTGGTCTTACAATATTCTGCTCCCTCTTCAGTGGTGTTCACTTAACACCCTGAAGTAGCTTACTGTAAGTGTACCGACTGGGACTGGGTGCCTCACAGTCATTTATTCTCTATGTAGTCACCCTTTGAGATCTTAATCTTCAGTATCTGTCTTAAGTTCTAGAAAACTTTGCTTGGGCCTTACACTGTAATTATTTATTTACAATAAAATCTGTGGAATAATTTGAGTTCCTAAAAGGGAGTTTTGTTTTCAACTCAGCATTTCTTTCTGGGTTCAGCACATTTTCCTTCAAATATAGCTTTTTTGTGTTTGTTTGTTTGTTTTGTGATTAATAGGGGAACTAAATATTAAGGCAGATGAAACTGAGAACAGAGACCCAACTGTTGCCTGAACAAAGGGGATAAGAATATAGAGTAGCTAAAGGGACAGAACATGTGCACAGAATGCACACACACACACACACACACACACACACACACACACACACATACATACCTTTAAAAATAAATCCTAAAAAATTCTTGAAAAAAAAAAGCCCCAGAATGCTGCAGGCAGAGCTTAATGGTTCATTCTGATGGAATTTTTGAAAGGCCAGAATGTTCACAGAAGCAAAAACAGTAAAAGAAAGTTTTACTGACATTTCAGAGGAAAGCCAGCACTCTAGTGGGAATTGAGCTAGAGGCTATTTGTGGTATACTCTGGCAAAGGATCTGGCTACATTTCATCCGTGTTTTGAAATTTTGATTGAGGTTTAACTAGTAAGTAATGGACTGTATTTGGCATAGAAAATTTCAAGACAGCATCACATCCAGACTGTGGCACAATCACTAGGTCACTGTTTTAGCCAGGTTTGTACTAAGAATTCTAGAGAAAGGCAGAGCAGAAAGATACAAAGATCACACAGTTTGATGAAGAAGGAGCATGAGCACATGTAGGAGCATGAGCACATGTAAAACTCAACAATGTCTGACTTTGTCAAAGAGGTTAGGACCATTAAAGATAAACCTTGTACTCTGTAGAAGGACAATTGGGAAGGTCCCTTGAAGATTAGATTTCATCCACTGAAAGCTCCAGAATATAAAATTGAAAATTCATTTATAAGTAGAATGTATGAAAATAAAGTACCCAAAATTAGTACATTTGTTTAAACAGGACAATCTAAGGACATATTTTCCTTGTTGTAAGGACGTATTTACCTATACAGGCACTAGAAAACGGCTACAACCTTGATCCAAGGAGGTGTAGGCTACATCTTGAGCTAGCACCATAACTTGGTATTTTGTACACAGTACTGTTTTGTTTTTTGTTTTGTTTTGTTTTGTTTTAGATGCCCATAGTAAATGAATTGTGGGGCTGTCTACAAGGCTTGTTCTAAGGTTCCAGACAAAAACTAATGAGGCCAGACCATATGTAATAGGGAGTTCATAAGGGAAGTTTTGAGGGATTAATAAAGCTATGAAAGTAGAATCTGAGACATAGTCGAACCTCCCCACCCCCAGGATGTGGGAGATGTTGGACATGTAAGAAATATATAATACCTGCCAATAAAATTCAAGTGATCAAGTACCATGTGGAGTCAATCCATGAGAGAGACCATGTGTGCTACAGATAGCAGGGCCATAAAGTTGGGTTCCTGATGCTGGTGGAACCTATATTATGCCACTAGATGGAAAAAATAGTTGGGGTTTGAGGATTAGCAAGTATCTTGGACCATAGGGTTTAGAATTTGAAGGTTATAATTCAGCAATGTTCAGGTGCATGTTTGTGCTCCCGATTTATCAGAATGTAGACTGCCCAATCCATTGTAAGCTATAGCCACAATGAGATAAGGTGTTCCAAAAACCATGCCTTATTTATCTTTATGCACTAATCCCCTGAAACATGAGTCCAAAAAATTTTTTCTTTGTTCCTGTCAGGTGTTCAGTCATAGCAATGAAAAAGTAAGTAACACAGGGTCCTTCTGTTTCCTGAATCACCATCCTTTTGATGTCATCATATTTGGTAACTTTTTCCAGGGGTAGATTAGATCCACAATGGACACATTGAAATCAGGAGTGTAGAAGATCATGCCAATAAACCCTCTGTTTAGCTCTGGGATGGCCTTGTCCACAATCTTAGCAGTGCCAGTGGGTGTAAAAATGCTGTTTTGGGCATACCTATGGCCATACTTTCCCAGAGAGGCTATCCATATTTTTCTGGGTAGTGGTAATGCCATGAATTATGGTAGTCATGAGTCCTTTGATAGTGGTGAAGTTGTTATGGATGGCTTTAGACTAGGTGGCTACGTAGGTAGTGATGCAGGAAGAATCCCTAAAAATCTTGAATGAGCTTTTATTATTTTAATGTTCATATTGATCATAAACATGCAGCATCAGCAGGAGTAGAGATGATGGCCCTTTGGGACTCACTCTACCAATGGACCCTGATCTTCTTTGTTGTAATAAAGGCACTAGTATTCTCTACAACATACTCACTCAGAGGTATAACTACCAAGTTTGATGTTTGAAGAATCTTGCTTCTAGAAGACAGAGATGGCTATTCCATTGATTGAAGTTTCCCAATTTTGTCTTCAACTGTGTCATTGTTATGGGTGACATCATAGTGGAACATGTAGTCTACACATTTAAGGGGGATGAAGGGATTATTGATGGCAACAATAACCACTTTATCAGAGTTGAAAGAAGCCCTAGTATGGAGGTTTGATATGATTGGTCCAGGGAGTGGCATTATTAGGAGGTGTTGCCTTGTTGGAGGAAGTGTATCACTGTGTAGGTGGACTTTGAGACCCTCCCCCTAGCTACCTGGGAGCCAGTCTTCTCCTATCTGCCTTCTGATCAAGATGTAGAACTCTGAGCTCCTTCAACATCATGCCTTCCTGGATACGACCATATTTTCTGCCATGATGATAATGGACTGACCTATGAATCAGTAAGTCAGTCCCAATTAAATGTTGTCTTGTATAAGAGTTGACTTGGTCATGGTGTTACTTCACAGAAATGGAAACCTTTAGTAAGACAGAAGTGATGAGGAAAACAAATTAATACTAAAGGTATAGAAAAACTATTCCCTGAAATAAATAACCACAGGAAAATGTTAAATATGGGGAAATATATAAATATCCAGATATAAGATGCATTTAGAACCTCAAACAGATATTATCAGAAGAGAATTTCTCCCTGTCGTATCATAATTAAACTGGCAACATTATAGAACAAAGAAATTCTACTGGAAGCTGTAGCAGAAAAGTACCAAATCACCTACAAAGGCAAGCACATTAAAGTAACATCAGACTTCTCAGAAGAAATTCTGAATGCCAAGAGCATTAGAAATGATTTATTTAAGTCCTATAAAAATAATCACCAAATAGATTATTACACCAAGCAAAGCTAGCATTTAAAGTTGTAGAATAACATAAAGGTTTTTCCAGGATAACATAAATAAAGCAATTTGTGTCACTGAGACAGAATTGTGGAAGATCGTAAAGGAATCAAACACCCAGAAAAGAAAGAAAAATGTAAGTGATAACAAGAGTTTAGAAAAGAATAAATATTGTGAGAAAAATAAATGAATAAAAATTATTAGGAAACACTCAAATATCCATTCAGAAAATCAGTATCATTGTCTTAATAATCCAATCAAAAGACCTAGACTGGATTAAAATAAGAGAGCCAACTGTTTACTGTCTACAAGAAACTCTTTACAATGGCAAAGACACATACAGTTTGGAGATGTAAGTGTAGAAAGTAATATTCTAAGCAAGTCGAACCTCAAATCAAGGAGAAGTATCTTTAATAATATGGCATAGAAGATGTTAACTCAAAATTGGTTAGAGGAGATAAATAAGGTCACTATACATTTATACAAAGAACAAGTAACCCACCTGGAGAATATGATATGATGATTATAAATATATGTGATGTGAATGTTGTACTGGCTTCTTTTAAATACACTACAAGAAATAAAAGTATGGATAGGTCTACATAATGTCAAAGAACTAAAATGTCTAGAAATAATCCTAACTGATGATGTGAAGATCTCTACAATCAAGAGTATAAAACCCCAAAGAAAGAAATCAAAATCACTGGGGGAGGGTGGTGGTAACTAGACCCCCAGTGTTCATGGATTGGCAGAACTTATGTTGATAAAATAGCTGTATTACCAAAAATTATCACAAATTTAATATTATCCTCATCAGAATTCAAATGTAACCTTCAAATTATATTTCATAGCTATAGTAACAAAATAAGATGGTGCTATCATAAAAGACAACAAAACCAACTAATAGCATAGATGACCCAGAAATAAATCCAGAAAATTCCCATCTGATTTCTGTTAAGTCAGTTGTACCACTGACAAGGGAATTACATCTAGAACATTTGAAGAACTCACAAATGTGATAGAAAAACTGCAAATAAGCCAGTGATTAAATGGGGAAATGAATCAGGCAGACACTTCTCAAAAGAAGAGGCACAAATGGCCAATAAAATCATGAAGTGTCCAATGCCTTTAGCCATCAGAGAAATCCCAATCAAAACTACCATGGGATTGCATCTCCCTTCAGCCATAATATCTACTATCAAGAAAACAAGCAATGCTGTCCCCTAAGTGGACCTGGCTGGTAGGGGATTGGTCAGGGAGGGGTCTAAATTGGATGATCCTGGAGCCTGAAAGGGTAGGGAGAAGAATGGGTAAGTGGTTGAGTTTAATACCATAGCACCATCATCATCCAAACAGAAAATCAGTAGAGAATCTTCATAATTAATATGTAATAGAGATGGGATAGCCTACTGGAAGGAATGGATATTGTATACTTTGTTCAGGCTGCGGGAAGACTAGGTGACAATACACAGAGCAAAATTCTGAACCCTGCTCCATACTGCTTTAGTGAGCTCCCTGCTGACTGCCAATCCCATGTTGGTGCCTTCATTTCTCATCACACAAGGCACACAGTACAGTTGGAGAGACAACAGTAGACAGTATATATAGAACTGAGGTTCTATATAGGTTTTTGTATATAAGGTTTTATATAGAAACAAGTTTGTATATAAATTTTTCACAAGTTTCTGTGAAGTTCCTCGTTATCATTATAGGTGACTTCAATTAGACAGTGCTGGTTTCTGTCATTTTATCCCAAAGAAATCATTTATAGTAAGCTTTAAGAGATTTTGTTATTTTATTTTCCTACTAAGCAAACATGCTAAAATGCTTCATGAAATCAATATTAATCTAAGGACTGCAATATTGTTGCATGACAATGAGAATGAATATACTTGTATTTAGTATAAAGTAATAATATAATGAAATAATATAAAGTAAAAGATACAGAGGAGAAAGAACAGCTTGACTTGAGAAAACATTTGGCAGTTGCAGTAACTGCTGTTACTGCAGATAGTTTTGTGGATTTAAACAAACTACCAATATTTGTTCCCAGATTGCTCCCACTAACAGCTCCTACCTTGGCTCCATCTCATAACTGTTCAAGAGGGGCTTCATGAATAAGTGTTGTGTAATGGTATTGGTATGTGCTTTGGGACTCCAGGATATTATTTCTTACCTTCTCATCATATTTCATTAGGGACTTTGATTTTTAGAAAAGCAGTGACCCCAGTAAAGTGGATCCCCAAAGCAACCCTGATTACTCCAGACTTGGCAGAGCTCCTGGAAGTATCTCTGTGTGAGAAACTGGAGGTGGGTGAATTCACAGAATTGGCAAGCAGGTGGCTCTGGAGCTGTGGGTGGGATAACAATGGAGATATTGGCATAGATGGATAAGGGTGGTCAATGTGAGAAGGAATAACTAGGTTCTGTGAACATGGAGGTAATCAATTAAAAGTATTGCTGAATTCTGAAGCTTATTAAATCCTGGTGTACACAGAAAGCTTATAAATGTATTCAAAACTTGAAGACCAATTTTTCACTCACAAACTAGTCAGTTTGAGCCAGTTGGTTCAGACTACAAGCAGTTCCCTGTTACTTTTTTTCCCTGAATCTTAAGGGACATCTAAAAGTCTGAGACCAAGGAGTAAAATCAAACTTTAAGATATCAATCATCAGATAATGCTTATAAATTTTGTCCCAAACTTGAATCTAAGGAGAAGATCAAGTTGTTAACTTAATTTTTCCATTCTTTATTTATCCAGGTTGATTGGGTCATATTTTTGGAGAGTAGGGAATCTAAAGTTTCTTTAGTATATTGGGAATCTGGACATCTGGAGAAAAAATTCATTATTATTACTTTAATTTCTTTTTTCTGTGTTCTTCCTAAGAGTGATTGTAAAAAATTCACAAAAGATTATTCTTAGAACAACATTTAGGCATAGTACAGTGACATTTGATATGTCACCAAGACTCAGTAGAGGCCAAATGCTCTAGCTACGTCACTACGCAGAGCAGCACACTAGCAGGCTCTCTTCTCCTGGCTAAGATCAAAACATTTTCACCCAGCATCTAACACGTTGTCTTTGGCACAAAGGTGGTGAGGCAGTGAAATCTGAGCATAATTGACTCTGAGTCTGTGAGTCTCATTTTCTTGGCTTTGTCTCACAAGCACCCCACAACCATCTACTAGCCCTCCAGTACTCTGCTAAGTTTCCCACCATCTCTACATAGAGAGTTTCTGTAAATTCACACTTTCCATTTTAACAGCCAGAATACACAAATACTTTCCAATTGACACTCAGCTTAGAAAGACTTCTTAGTTTTGAAGAACTTGGTGGAAGGAATAAAAGTTGTAAAGCCTGAAGCCTAAGGTTTTCAGAATTTAAATTGGAAAAGGATAAATACCACCACAAACTGAGTACCTGCTTTTACCACAGTTGCAGGTAGCTTCTCAGTATGCCTTGATCTGAGCACAACTAGAACTCATAAGGTACCTGAAATGGCCAAGAGCTTGTGTCTGTGGCAAGACAAGATCCAGTTTGATCTGAAATACTTGGATGTGTGAAGTGCAACAGAGATTTCTTGGAGGAGTCCAAAATGAAAGCCAAGGTTAATTTTTATTTTCTGGGAAAAAAATACTGAATTTGGCTGCAGAGGTAGTGCAGTGGGGAAGAGCGTTTACAGTTTTTGCAGAGGACCTGGGTTAGTGTCACGGCACCCACGACAGGTGCTCACAACTTCCTGAAACTCCAGTTCCAGAAATTTGGTGCCCTCTATTTTCTATGGACAACTGCATGCATGTGGTGCACATAACTTACACACACACATACACACACACACACACAGACACACACACACACACATGCACACACTCAAATGCATAATAAATAAATCTTAAAAAAAACAAACAAAAAACTTGTTCAGTTGATATCCCTGGGAAGCCTGCTCTCTTCTAAAGGGAAACAGAGGGGGAGTGGATCTGGGGAGGAGAGGGTTACTAGGAGGAGTGAAGGGAGGGAAAACCGCAGTCAGGATGTAATATATGAGAAAAGAATGAATAAGTAAATAATACTTGGCTTGAATGAGAAGCTCTACCCAGCTCTGTGCATGTACAGTCAACACACATTGTCATCATAAATGGCTTATAAAATCTGCAACCTGTGTTATATTTTATATCGGCCCAAATATCTTTTGGCTTATGCTTCTTAGAAACCTGAAAAATACATGTTACAGATACTTGGAGTTATGCATGAACATCACAGCAGGTGAAATCCATCCAAAGGAAAGAAGACCATGGATAAAACAGTGACCCAATCAATCCTTAAATGTGAGAATTTAACTGCTAGAGTCTGTAGTTGACGACTGTGGTAATTGCTATTATCGACTTTACAGTATGGAGAATCACCTAGGAGATTAAACCTCTGGTCATGCCTGTGAGAAATTACCCTGATTAGGTTAACTGAGTGAAAGACCACCATAATGAAGACCAGCACCATTTCCTGGGCCTGCATATAAAGAAGACTAGCTGACAGTCAGAAGTCACAGCTCTCTCTGTTTCCTGGCTGTGGACAATATGAGCACCTGCTTTGAGCTCCTGATGCTTTGACTTCCCTGGGAGGGTGGACTGTACACCCTCAGACTGTGAGCCACCCAGAAGCTTTTCTTTTTTAGAGTTGTTTTTGTCATGTTTTGTTGTTGTTGTTGTTGTTCTTTTTTTGTTTTTTTGTTTTTAATCACAGACACAGGACAAGAAGCTAATGTAATAAAAGGATGGAATTGATACTTCTTCTGAGTCACCCAGTACATGAATATTTGCAAGTCTGGTCAGACACTGTGGGTTCTGATTACTGTGTAGCTCGTAGCATTGGAGGAAGGTGGACACCAGCAGCATCTTTAGACATGCAGGTTTCCTACGCACCTGATGATCTGAGCATCATTATTTGTTTCTCTGAGCTCTGCTGGTCAGTGAATCCAGCATTGTGTTCTCTGGAGTACCATGTAATATCTCTCATTAGGTACAGTCAGTCTCTCTAGACATTATCCAACACCACCTCCCCCCAAACACATCTTCCCTCTCGTCTAGGTGTTAGGACTTCCAGGCTCGGCGGTATGGGTAGCAGGATAGTCGTGGTACTACATTGCTTATTTTCAAAGTTCTCTATCCTCCTTTAATTCTGTCCCTGAATTAGAACCTTCCATCCAGTAAGGGATGTTGCCTTGGTTTCCTGGACATTGTGTACTGTGTAATCACTTTAAGTCATTTTTTCTTATTTATTATTTGGAGATATTACTTATCCAGTCTGGTAAGTTTATGATTCAAGAGTATAAGGTTGTCTATCTCTCTGCTAAAGATTCCCAAATCTATTTCTCTAAGGAAATAATTTCCCTGAATTTCAGATTTATGTTCTTAGTATAGCATAAACCATCAGTGCCTCATGCATAGACTTGTGGGATTTGTCTTCCACAGGCTGAAGGCTGTGTACAATGCAATGCTGCTTACATCTCCCTGGGGTCTTTTGTCTAGCTGTGGAATATTTACCATGTACATGGAGGCAATTAGCAAGTCTGAAGACTCTAATAACTATAGACACAGCTGTCAAACACTTAACATAGAAATTGAATGTGTAATAATCCCAGTGTCTAATCTCAAGGTGCAACAACTGCAAGGTGCATCGCATATTTACTTTAATTTAAATATCCGATATTTACTCCCGAGTTATCAGTGCACTCCTATTTCATTTCCTTTCAATCAGTGGTGTCCTTCATTTCTGATCTCATTAACCTACTGGTGTCCCCCAGAATAAGTTCCAAAGTAAACCACTTGTATTTGAATCTTTGACAATCTGTTTATGGAAGAACACAAAGAAAAGTGAGTGGCAAATGACATGACATTTCCTCTCTGTTTCTATGACAGAAAGCAGTGACAAACAGCAACTAGAGAAGAAAAAGATATTTTTGTTTTGTTCTTTGTTTCTTGTTTACATTTCTAGTTAATAGTCCATTATGACATAAGTAAGTCTGGGAAGTCAGGGAAGAAACTTAAAGCAGATTCCATGGGGAAATGGTGCTTGCTTACTTGAATTCTGGCTCACTCACAAGCTAATGTTAAACTCACTTCCTTAAACAGCCTAGGACCACCTGTTAGGAATGGTATCACCCACAGTGGTCTGTGCCTTCCTATATCAATTATCAAACAAGACAATCCCTTACATATAGGCTTGCAGACTAACCTGATAAGCATAGTCACTCAACACTCAACTGAGATTTTTTTCCAGGTAAATCTAAGCTGTGCTGCATTAACAGTTAATGCTAACTTGGACAGATAGTTCATACACATCTTCCTCAAGAATAACTCAGAAATAATCTCATACTTTAAAAAAAAACTTTAATCTGTACTTTCTCCTCTATACCCAATCTAACCAAATTATCAAAGCCCACATTCTTTATTTCAGAGATAAATAGTGAGAAAGTTCTGTCAATAAACAGAACTTTCAGTGAGAAGTTCTGTCAATATTCTCAGAACATTTCTCAAATCCATGCTTTCTACGTCAAACTTACTTCTGTCTATATTTAGGACCGCATCATATCTGTGATGCAGTCAGAGTTCTCCTTGACTACACCTTTCATCTTGGAAATGAACAAAATTTAGAAAGACATCTAGACGTTTTAATCCTGACAAAGGAAGGGACTTAGAAGGTATGACACTGAACTTATTTCACTAAACTTCTGGAACTCTGTATGTTGTCTTTGCCATGGTGTTTTGTAATGGAAGTAAAAAAGTAACTAAGTCAAAGGGAAACAATAAAAATATGAGCCAGCAAAGGAAACTATGTAAGAGCCACACAAAAGATGTGAGGGAAACCTTGATGAAGAAAATGAGGATGCTGTGAAAGTTGACTTAGAAGTAGAACACCTTACTTGGTGCTGACTTCTGGTGAGACATCACTTAGCAATTCTACGTAAACTACAACTCTCTGTGTTTGCCACTGAGTACCTACCATCAACACATTTTTATCTTTTATTTTATTTATTTTGTCATGCCTCATCAGAACCTACTTAATCATGTACTGTTTAACATCTAAAATATTTCTTGGAAAATAATGAACAGTCAACAAGTATTTGTGAAATCAGTGGTAATGAAAGAGTTACCTTTTCTGTGGAACGCTATAAAATACTTTGTTATGACAATCAGGGAATGCAGTGGCCCTGGTGATCAATGGGACATTAGTGATATTTTTCATACTTTCTGGCTGAAGTGTTAATGTTATGAGTAGTTAAAACTAAAAATTCAGAAGTATTGTTCTTGACCTTAGCCTTCTGCTTTGTTAACCATCAATTTATAGCAATTCTGTACTTTTGTAAAATACACTATAAACTGCCAAAATTTTAAATTTGGGGCTGGAGAGTCTGTCCAGTAATTTAAGGTACTGACTGTTTTGCAGAGACCAAGGTTTGTTTTCCAGAAACCATTTGGTGGCCCATAAGGGTCTGTCACTCTAGTTGCAGGGAATTTGACTCCTCTCCTGAGCTCCATGGGTACTGCATGCAGTGTGCAATGCATACACGCAAGAAAAACACACACACACATGAAATAAATCTAGTTTTGTCTTTAAAAAGTTTATTTTACCAAGTAAAATATAAGGGTTTATACCAGAAAGGCTTCAACTTCTTTCTGGTGTTACTGAGGCCATTGTTCATACTTTTCAGCCATTTTTTCTCTCATTTTCTCTTTTAAATCATACATGTATCAGTTCTTTGAATACTTACTTAAAATTAGTTTTCTTTTTCTGATTGGGTTGGTTGGGTGTCTTTGGCAAAAATCAAATGAACATTAGTGAGCCCTTACCCCAGCCTTGAGTGTGACAAACAAACCTGGCTGGAGCCAGTCTGGCCTCTCTGCATTTGCACCTTCCTACAGGAACCTTGAGGAGTCAACTGCCTGCTGAGCTTGCTGGGGGACAAAAAGGGCTGGGTCTTCGGGCTTTCCCTTTATAAGGAGTACAGAACAATAAAGTTCAAGCCTTGATCAGAAATTGTGTCTTGGCTTCATTCTTCTGTCCCACCCTGTCCCTTTTTCTTTTCCAGCCTCCCTTTCAGGTAGACCTCGTTCATCCATGGCTGCTGGACAGCTACACATTAGTTGGACATGGTGACACATACCTGAAATCTCACCTACTTGGGAGGCTGAGGGAGGAATACAGTGTATTCAAGGACAGCCTGGGCAACTTTCCAAGATACTATCTCAAAAAGAAAACAAAAGAAAACAGAACAACTTATCAAATTCAATTTCTACAAAAGGAGAGAACTGGTGTTTTTGAGACTGTATATTAACCAGTTTCTCATTAATGTGATACAGTATGTGAACACTTTTTCTTTTAAGGATGGTAAAGTTTGTGATCAGGATTTCAATTGAGTCCCTGGTTGTCTGGCTTCTTTGTTTTGGCCTCAAAGTGTGGTAAAATCTCATGGTAGAGAGTGGATATGATTTCATGACTGTTAATGAGAGGGAGGGAGGGAGGGAGGGAGGGAGGGAGGGAGGGAGGGAGGGAG
>JADRCH010000111.1:1687205-1765646 GCA_019843965.1 Rhynchomys soricoides
GAGGGAGGGAGGGAGGGAGGGAGGGAGGGAGGGAGGGAGGGAGGGAGGGAATCATCTGAGAAGAAGGAACTTGAATTGAGAAAATGCCCCCATCAAATTCGCCTGTGTCTTTTGGAATGATGATTGATGTGGAAGGGTGTACCCTACTGTGCACGATGCCATCCCTGGGCTAGTGTTCTTGGGGTGTATAACAAAGCAGGCTGAACAAGACAGTAAGCCTATTTCTCTGTCAGCTCCTTTCCAGCAGGGCAGGTGCAAGCGAGAGGAGAGAACCCGGTCCAGCCTGGGGCTGAGCAGGAAGGCGAGTGTCGGCAGACAAAAAGAAACAGGCCAGGCCAGGAGTCTTGTCGAAGCAGGAACTCACTTTATTAAACTAGGCACTTGCTTATATAAAGAAGGCAAGGAGGTGGGCACTTAGGTATGGGAAGAGATGACAGGATAGATGATAGGAGGCAGGGAAGGGTGATGGAGGGTAAGGGGTAACTGACAGGGCCAATGGCAAAGCTTCACATCAGAAATGGTGGGGCAGAGGCAGGGCCAAACAGGTCTTGCTGAGTCACCCCAATATAGAAGTGACTGAGACAGGTCTCCAGGCTTAGGCTTTCACACAAGGCCACAGAAACTCGAGCCAGGCTCGGGTTTGTCCTCAAGACCCAAACCAGGGCCAGCGTGGGGCCCAACACTTCTCCATGGTCCCTGCTCTAGTTTATGCCTCCAGATTCTTGCCTTGAGTTCTTAGGCTGACTTCCCTTCAGGATGAAGTGTGATCAGGACATATAAGCTAAATTTTTTCTTTTCCTTGCTGCATTTGATCATCGCTTTAGTTAGGGTTCTACTGCTGTGAAAAGACAGACACCAGGGCCAAAGCAACTCATAAAGGAAAACATTAAAGTTGGGCTGGCTTACAGCTCAGAGATTTAGTCCCTCATTGCCATAGTAACAAGCACGGTGGCACGCTGGCAGACATGGTGCTGGACAGGTAGCTGAGAGTTCTTCATCTGGATCCACAGGCTTCAGGAAGAGAATTGAGACACACTGAGACCTCCAAGTCAGACCCTAGTAACAAACTTCCTCCAACTAAGCCACACCTACTCCAGCAAAGCCACACCTACTCTAACAAAGCCACACCTACTCCAACAAAGCCACACCTCCTGATTAGTGTTATTCCCTATGGATTAATGGGGGGCCTTTTTATTTAAAACAGCACAGTCTAATGTTTATCACAGCAATAGAAAGCAAATTAAGACTTTGTCTTACAGTTCCATTTATTTTGTTGCAAATGGCAGTTTTATTTTTAATGCTAAATAATATTTGGAGATATACTATATACTGTATTTACTTTATCCGTACATTTATTTATAGGCATCTATTCTAGATTAAAACTAAATCTGGGCTAGTATGAATAATATTGTAATAATCCTAGAAGTACATATCTCTGATACTTTGGTATATTGAAGTCTCATCTTTTTTCTATTTCTTTTCTTTTCTTTTTCTTTTTTTTCCTGGGTTGGCCATTGAGGGTCTTTGTGCTTGAACATTAATCCTAAGAACTTTTTCCTGGTTCTTTGAAAAAAAATGCCATTAGTATTTTAAAGAGAGTTTTGTTCAACTTGTAGCTCTTTGTAGCGTAGACATTTTAGTGTAGTTCATGAACATGAAAGGTCATTCTATCTTCCAATATCTTTAATATCTTCCATCAACACTGTGTAACTTTACTTATAGAGCTGAATTTTTACCAAAGAATTTGAAGTTTTTTCTACATTTTTGTATTTGTTGGTATACAGTATTGTAAATATTACCAGACATCAGTGTGTATAGAGCTGTTGTGATGTTCCCTCCTTTGTTTCTGACAATTTTCTCCTCAGTATGCCTCTTCAGAAAGGTGCATTTAAGGGATTTTTTTTCAAGGTTGAAAAAGTATCCTTTAATCTCATTAAATTTTGGTATTTTAGTGGCATTGTGTGTTTGCCCTGTGATTTCACAAGTGCTTATAAAGCAACAGAAATTTTTGTCCCCTTCCCTCCCCCAATATTTTCTCCTCTGGATGTGATGCTATAATATGCTTTTGAAGAGCTCATGTCCCACTAGACAATAAAGGCAGTGACTGGAGGTGAGTAAAGTAACGTATTTCTCCTAACTGGTTATAGTTCTACAGTTTGTTGTTGTTGTTCTTTGTATCTTTTATTTGTTTGTTTGTTTTGTTGCATAGTGTGCTTGGATATATTTCGTAATGATTCCATTTCTCCACCTGCCAGGAAGAAGAGCTGATCTTAGATCTTCATTGCAAGAATGTGTTGTGTTCCTAGGAATATGCAATTACAAGAAGTTTGAAACTCTCCGCCTCGTCCATGTCTGTCCTCTGGCAGATTGTTTATATTACAGTTTAGTGCTCCTTAGAGTTTTTTGCCTCAGCTGCTTTGAACATAGGTAGTCAGATATTTGCCCCATCCCCTTACAGAATTTCTCAACCGGTGGGCATGCTTCTGGGGATTGAATGACCCTTTTACTAAAGTCACATATCTGATATCCTTCATATTAGATATTTACATTATGAATCATAGCAGTAGCAAAATTGCAGTTAGAAGGTAGCAATGAAATAACTGCATGGTTGGCAGTTATCACAGCATAAGAAACTGTATTAACCATTAGGAAGGTTGAGAGCCACTGTCCGAGTGCACCAGCTTCTTCTAATCTAAGGGTGGTAGTTTGCTTTTCAAGATCACATATTTTTATGGGCTCCTCCATTATTTTATGAGTTTTGCTGGGATATATGAGCATTCATTTAATCATCCTAGGTAGGATACTAACAACACACACACACACACACAGAGAGAAAGAGAGATAGAGAGATAGAGAGAGAGAGAGAGAGGCACACAGGCACATGCACATGCATACACACACACATGCATACACATACACATACACATACACATACACACACAGGGGAGGGAGGCACACAGGCACATGCACATGCACATGCATGCACACACACGCATACACATACACACATGCACCCTTACACATTGAACCCGTTCAAGTCTAGTTTAGCAAACCAATAAATTTATTGGGGTTGTGTTGTGGATAGCCCTGGGGCTGTTGGTGTTCTGCTAATTCTGCCCTCCTGGGAGAGGCTTCAGACAAGGAGTGAGTTACATCTGTGACTTCTTGTGAACCAATCCCCTAAGGAATAAAAGAGCCAATCACTGGGCGCTTGGGAGAGACTTCCAGGTTGGAGAGATGAAGAGAAAAGGAGGAGAGAGAGAGAGAGAGATGCCTTTTGGAATGGGAACAGCATGTAGATGTAGCTAGTAGAGTCTCTTGGTATGGCAGATCCACAAGGATTCACCACCAGAAGAATCAGACTTTGATAAGGTTTACAAACATTTGAAATGTAAATAAAGTATGGAAAAATAAAATGTAAATGAATAAAATGATTAATAAAAACAAAACAAAACAAAAAAACAAAAACAAAAAACAAGTTTAGGTTTAGTTGTTGTGCCCAGAGATTGAGTTATCATTGTTTCTGAACTAAGTTTGTGTTGTTTTCCTTCACTCGGTGGCTCGTCTGGGTTCCAGAGAGAAAGGTACAGCAGCAAAGTGTGGGTTTGCCTGATGTGCACCACAGAGGCCATGGGGGTATTGAAGCATGGGGCTGGCGTGGTAGTGACCTGCCAGTGAGAGCCTAATGAGCTGGGTGGAGAGATAGTTGAGTTCCATGAGATGAAAACAGGTTGGCCATTGTCCACCAGTGCATGGCTGGCCAGCCCACGGGGATGAGAGAACCAGGGCACAGTGCAGGAGCATGTGCCATACACTCCATCATTTTTGATATTTCCCACAACAGGGTTGCTTGTAGAAACATGAATTTGGAATACTGTAGAGGAGCACAGTGATTCAAAGGCATCTGTTTCAGTAGAAAGTCTACCCCATGGTTGCTGATTTATGAAAGCCAAATTCTTGGAGCTTCCTGGATAACCTGCAGGTAGCTTGTTGGGCCAGAATTCTCTTATCTCCAGTAGTTGTTTACTGACATTTTTTTAAATTTCAGGGAAGTCTTGTGAATCTTGCAACTTTACGAGCTTTATAAGTTTCACTAGCATCTTGAGTTTCCTAAGTCTCATTAGCTTTCTGTGCCTACCTCCTTCCTCCAGGAAAGAATATTTTAGTTCATAGGAAATAGGTCTATCCTACCCTGCCCTTTGGGTCTTAGTCTTTATGCATATTATTTTTGAATCATCCCTGTCCTTTAGAAAGAGTGATATCTGAGTATGGTCTTCTATTTGTGGCTGAACACTGGACTACAGCAGTAGTTAATTATTCTTCAGAGCCAGAGTAGATATTAGTCTATACTGGAACTACCATCCACTGTGAAAAAGATTTCCCCTTCATGAATGACTTACTAATTGACTCAAAGTGTTAGCAGCAATAATCTCTTGATATAAATACATTTATTTTTGTGGCAATTTGACAGGTGAATTATATGCATTTAATAAAACATATAAGTTGTTTCCCACTGGGGTCTCATGGCTTTTGCCATGGCTTACACTATTAGATGTGAATTCCCACCTATGAAATACATAATAAATCCAATTGCAAAGCATCTATGCCCATAACAGATATGGCTCTATTGCAACACCAGGTACATTTTGCCTAGTGTGTTGGTATTGTCATATACAGGGTCCATAATCAAGCTTGTGACAATTCCTCAGTAGCCTACCTCGTGCCTTCAGGTTCTGTGAGCACAGCCCAGTAAGAAGTGAGCTAATAGCTTCAGCTTGATTTTTCTACATCCTGCAAAAAAAAAAATCTTTCAGCCTCTTCAGCAACAGACCTCCCAGTGTGAGTTTGGGACATAACCAATGACAATGGCAATAGCATTTATGGTTTATAGGACCTCAGAGACCTCCCTAGACAACAACTCATGAGTAAGTATCCCATCCCTGAAACTAGATTTTACACCTGACATGGTTAACTCTTGAGAAAACCTTTTCCAATCTGTACAGGTTGCTTTTGTCAATTAAATTCTTCATCTACTCTTTTAACTATTCCTCCAGGGGCTTTTTTTTTTTTTTTTTTTTTTGAGTTGTCAAACACTCAAGTTTTAGCATATGTAAATAAATCTTTTGGCAGAAGGTTGACAGGATCTCTGGAATTCCACTATTGCCTGCTCTAAGCAAGTGCTGGTTAGTATTGGATAGTCAAGAAGATACTAAAAAGAAACATTGCCAAGGGCAGATGCAACATGAAAATATCTCATCACTTCTTTGATCTCTTTTGTTAAGAGATGAATATTGGGTTCAGGAGCACAGACAGAAGGAACTACTCCATATAGCTGTGATCTAGTCAGCTTCTTCATCTCTGGGTGTTGCTAATGCTGTTGGAGTTGCTACACCAACTCTGATCATCAAAATGAAGTCTGTTTGCACTGTTTGGCTTGGCACAGGCTCAAAAGGAAGCAGGGCTTCACTCTTGCCTGCTGTGCCTGCCACTGGAACTGGATCCTCAGTTCTGATAGGCTTTGAGCCAGCACCATGGCCACGCTGGACTGCTGAGGGATTCTTAGCTGTGTGAACAATTTCCATTCTCAGTATCCTCTGAGGAGATAAATGCCCAACTGTAGAATCAGCTTGATTTTTTCCATCTGTGCTATTTTATCGTTTATGTCTTCTGTGAACTGTGGCTCAGAGTTAAAAATCTCTCCAAAGCCTACCAACACAGCAGTTGGCTCTCCGTTAACTTTTATAACATAGGCACTCTGACTCAACACAAATCTTGTCACATTTGTCCTTAAGTGACCGGGACAGGCCTGGTTGTCTACTTTGCCCTTTGCTTATTCCTTGTTGATTACTTTTGCACTTTATAAACCTGGTTGGTGTGCCAGTCAGAGTCATTTAGGTCTGCTGGGGCCTTAGTTCTAGGGATCACATGACGCCATGAGGCTTAGCACAGTCACCAAGGTTTCATAGCATTCTCAAAGTCAATGCAGAATTAACTCTTTTCTAGCTTTCTCGTGAACAGTTATATATAGCCTAGTGACTTGTTCATCAAAAATGGCCTTTCTCATGTTCAGCTCTTTCAGCAATGGATGTCCTTTTTCTGCTGTCTTCCAGTCCTTGATATTTATTCAGGAAACAAACTTCTTATGGTAGTTCACAAGAGTCAGTGTGACTGGGATTGATTTCTCTTGTATTACAAGGTAAGGGATACAGGGTCTCCTCTACATGCTGAATTGTGGATTCTTCCTTTCCTCTGAATAAAAGGCTGAGAGGACAGCATGCCCATGCTTCCAGTTCATCTTCTTCTTTTTCCATCTCTACCATGGCAGAAGTTAATGCAGAGGATGGCATTGATGTGTCTTTCTACTGTAATTAGTCATGCTTGGAGGCTAGTTCTTTCCACAGGTGGCTCAGCCTGAGTTGCATGTTGGACTGCCCATAGCAGAAGCCTCAAGACAGCTATACAGTCTGTTTATGATCCTATCCTATACACCATGCCTTTCAGATTGGAATATATTTTTCAGTCCATCTACTATTTGGAGGAACCCTATACTCACATGTTAGGTCACATTTGTCAGTAAGGCATGACATTCTGTACTATGTGGAGGAAGATCACACCCTGAGATTTTCTTGAAGGATACTCCATTCTCAGACAACTTGGCTTTAGTCACACGTCCTATCTCCTCTTGCAGGGAATGTGCACTCACCATTGTACAAGGAGGTGTAGCACCTCACACCATGTGGAGGACCCATTTCAGATTAGTTATTCTGCCACAGCCAGAAGTGGAAGTCCCCATTTACACAAAAGCAGAATGAAATGCGAATTACCAGGTATTACCTCTAAAGACTGATTCAATCAATGTGTCTGTGTGGGGACTCAGGAGTCTTAACTTAGGAACATCTCCTCCCTGTTCTAGTGTCATGGTCATGCTTGGGTAAAGAGGATGGGGAAAGATACCATCTGAAGTTTATAACATTGTGATGAAAGTCAAATCAGAGGTCAAAACATCAGCATGGCCATAATTCAAGTAATCCAGGTTTAGTCAAGAAAATTGACCAGCAATAGCAGAAACCCAAGACTTTTAGAGACTGGCAGAGATCTGATTAGAATCTTGGACCAGAGAAACAATAACAAAAAACTGTTGTTTGAAATAGTAACTGGAAGTAACTGGAAACAGAAGAGAATGGTGCTCCAGCCAAACAGGGAAGAGGCTGGTCTTCACAAGTTGAGGAGGCTTGACTCTAGCTTTGACCTCTGGCCACACTCAGCATAGAACATGAGTGCAAACTCAAAGCCACAGGGACATGAATTTCCTATGAGGTCTGGTGCCATATTTCTCACCTCAAGAGATTTGTGGCCAAGTCCTTTCCCAGGCACTGTGAGCTTTGCTAAGTAGAACGGCCATGCTTCTTGGCAGATAGTCCTGTTTATGTCAACCTGGTTTTGAGAGCTGTCTGGAAGAGCAAAGGGATTTACTGTTGGAAGGAGATGAAAGATTGGAGAAACCATAGATCTTACCCAAAGAGGTCCTATTAAAGGCATTTTGCCTCATCATAGATGGTATCCATGCCAACTTGTAAAATAAGAACATCTAAAGTTAGATTTATAAAAAGACAGAAGGGCGTATAAGAAGACATCAGCAAAAGCTGCTTCCCCAGAAGGTACAGATAGAATTTACACAGCTATGTTGTCATGTCTCAACTGTCATTCAGTAACTGACAAGTTTTGTAGGCTTTTTCTTAACACTTTTATTGAAATAATTTTCCTAAAGACTGATTTCCTGAATGCTTGAGTTTGCTGAGTTTTGTATCTTTCAGCTAAGTCACCACCTCTAATCTCAATGTAGGTTTCAAAGACAAAGTTGAGAATAAGTAGGCACAAATAATTTTCTACACTATACAAAAGCAAAATTAAAACAAACACACCCCCACCCCATATACACACAAATCGACACGTAGTTAGCTACAGATCCAAAGGTGAACCATAGATTGTAGGTCTCAAGTTCCTCTGGCCCATTTCTGTTTTTTTAAGTCCCCCCAAAGAACCACTCCAATACATCTATAGATCTATACATTACTGTCCTCAGAAGTGCCTTTATTAGATCCCAGAAATGTTGGCATTGAGGTTCCCTTGTGGCACCCCTCCCATCCCGCCTTCTGCATCTAGTTGCCAAATCTCACTGCAGGGTACATAGCAGGAGGGGGTGGGTAGGGTGCTGTCATGTGGAATCACAAATGAAAATATCAGCCAGTTCTAAAGGCACCAAATTATCTCCCTAGTTCAAATTGCCAGGCCCTGTCAAGGAGTGACTCGGTGTTTCCCGATGTGTTGAAAGCAGCTCTGCGATTAAAGGAAGATAATGCCCCCATCCAGCTGAAATTCTGAACTGGATACCCTGGGGGAGGTTTGTATACAGTCTTTGGCTCATCACGATAAAGACTGGCTGCTGACAGCTCATCAACTTTGACTTCTGGCGAAAACTCCAAGACTGGCTTCTTCCCTCCCATCAGCCCCTTCTCCCAAGTTTTTCCATCTCTCCTTCTCTACTTGTTTCTTCTGTTACTTAGAAAGAGAAGGTTTCCCTTTGTCTGAAAGCAGCTCTATTCCCAAATTAGCATTCATCTGCTGATTTACCATAGCAGATTTGAAATCTTTTTGTCTCTAATATTTACAAAGCAGCTGGTAGCTATTGATTACTCTGCAAAAATTAGGAATGTAGAAACAAGCAAACAGCTGGTGTTCTCATGGACTGAGTCTTTTTATTTCTATTTTTTTAAAATTGAAAGATAGATTTTTTCACACAATACATTATGATCATGGTTCTCCCCCACCAACTCTTCCCAGATCCTTCTCTCTTCCCCCTTTGTTCAAATCTACATCCTTTCTTTTTCTCTTGCATTAGAAAACAGATGCCTAGCAGCACAACCACCACCACCACCACCACCACCACCACCACCACCACCACTACTACTACTACTACAGGATAAATTAAAAAACAAAACAAACAAAACAAAAAGAAAAAGAAAAAGAACCGAAGGAAAACGCACTATAAACGCACATATATGTAGAGGCACACATCTCATCTCACACAGAAAAATTCCACAAAACCACAAAAATAGAAACCATAATGTATATGCGAAAGATCTTTGAGGTTAAAAACAAAACCCTGGCAAATCATTATGGGACAAGGAACCTTCAAAGATGCCAATGAAGGCTTTTTGTCTTGGCCATCTACTGCTGGGCATGGGAGTTGACCATAAGTGTGGTTTGCATCCCTAATGAGACTCTACTGGAGAAAACTAATTTTTCATTTGAAAGTGTAAAACTGCATGTTTTAAGGTCTCTCAGTCTCTGAACATTGTGCTTAAGAACTGCATGGAGAGTTCATTACACTATAAATGTATATTTGTAGTTACCAGCAATCAGTAGCTTAAAAAACACATTAATACCAAAATTTCAAACATGTAATATTTTTATTGAAATAAGTAAAAGATAATAAGAACCATAAACTAATATTTTTAAAAAGGCAGGATAAACTTGTGGATTAGAATCTTCAGGGCTACAAATTAATGGCAATTATGGCTATTTGATCTCATAGAAGCAGGATACACTTGTCCTAAACTATGTAGATCAAGACAATTGTTTCAAAACATCCCATAATGATACAGCTAAACACACTCCAATGCATTGTTTTAAAAGTACAGATGAGGCTGAAGAGTGACTTAAGGACACAGACCTAGACTAGAGTGTGTGAAGTCCTGGCTTCAATCTCAAAACTAAACAACTGAACAAATAAATGAATGAGCAAAATCAACAGTCAGAGAAACAGATTTTGTTGAATGAAATGCAAAGTCGATTTTCTGATGATTTCCCAGGAGCTTGAAAGGAACCCAATTGGTGATAGAATATTAGTAAGGAGGCACTAAAATAAAACGCATGTTAGCCTAGAATTATATTCACAGCAAACTTTCAAGGACAGATGAAGTAAAGGTATTTTTACATAATAATAACCGAGAAGCTGTGCCACTAAAGGAATGTCTAATTCTGTTACTCATAAAGAGAAAGGTGATTTGGGGAGGAAGTTCTGGTAGACACAAAGACCTTGTGATGGAAGAAGTTACTGAACATTCAATAAGTGCAAGAAAATAACACATAAATAAAAATGTATTATGATATTTGTTCTCCTTGGGAAGAAGGTAAATATATTGATTAGTCTTTTATTATGCTTAACCAATATATTTAGATTTCCAGGACAGCATCTATCATAATAGAAAATGAAAACAATTTTAAAACTAAAAGAGGAGAGAAAAATATAATTGAAAATTCAAAAAAGTCAAAATGCATGAAAGTAAGTATAATACACACACACACACAGAATGAGAGAGGGAGACAGATACAGAGAGAGAGGGAGAGAGGGAAAGAGAGGGAGGGAGTGAGTGAGAGACAGAGACAGAGAGAGACAGAGAGACAAAGACAGACTGAGTGACAGAGAGAGACAGAGACAGAGAGACAGAGAGAGAGAGGGAGAGAGAGAAGAGGGGAGAGAGAGAAGGAAAGAGAGGGAGGGAGAGAGAGAGAGAGATCCTAGAACAATTTATTGAACACACCCAAGGATTCAAAGAGAAGCATAAATGGTAAAAGCCTTCAGCCAAGAAAGAAATCACTAACAAAATTCACCTACAGGCTTTTAAGAAGAGACCCATGACAATATAAAGATCAATATGTTGAAAACTATAGGACAACACTAACAACAAACTAACGTCAGGATATTATCTAATGTAGCATAGATTAAGGTGAAAGCATTCTTAGGGATAAACAGAGTCACTTCGAAGTGACTAAAGGAAGATCCCAAACTCCTCGAAATACAGCAATTTAAAAGCAGACCATTCAGAAGGAGAAATAACACTAAAGGAGATGCAAGCAAATTCCTTCCGACAGGTAACAGACCAGACAAGGCAACTGTGGCGTGGTGAGCATGCAACTCTCCATGACAACATTTGCGACTGAGGACTGATTGAAGACAAACTAGAGATGCCACTTGCGGTTATAGTCATATGAACATGGAGTTGGGTAAGTGGGGAGCAGAGGCAGATCTGGGAGGAGTTGGGGGTGGGAAAGAGTATGATAAATGCCCTGGGTAGTATTCTCAAGGAATAAAAGTTTGTTTAAATAAAAGGGATATTTAGAGCTTCTATGCTGGTCAAATCATCCTCTTCTTTTGTGAGAAAGAAGACTGAAAGCCAAAATTCATGATCCATCTGATACCTATCTTATATCTATAAAATGGTATAAATATATATCGATTTCTTACTAAAACATACATAAATATATACATATATACATACATACATACATACAAAAACCCTAATAATAGTCAAACCAGAAAGATCCTATTTTTTTTCTTTATCTCTATGAAGCCCAGTTTAGGTATATAGGAGCTTTGTCTTCCAAGCTATTTAAAGCAATAATTACTTGTTAATCATCAACCATATTTGAGTTTGAATTATAAAACAATAGCTACAATTAGCTTATTGCATGCATTTAAAGATAAGTGTCCCCTCTGTACATGTCTAATTAAGAGAAGCAACGTGATTACTACTTTGCTTAAATGTTTTTTGGTTTCCACATAGGTTTGATTCCCTTGCAGTTTCTCACTTGTCTCTTGTTGTGTAATTCATAATTTATACAACATCGTAGTGGGTTTGTGACACACTTATTTTTAATAGCTAGCTAGACTATACATTTCACTCATAAGAAAGTAAACTTTGGTCATTGAAAATATAGAGACACAGTTGTATATGTGGGAATGTATTAAGAACTGTAAAGAAAATAATCACAAATGAGGTTTAAAAATCAAAGCAAGGTTTTCATATGGGTCTAGAGTGGATTTGCAAATCAGGATCAGAATTCAGACAAGTACTGCACATTGGAAGGGACATTTAGAAGCGGGGGGGGGTGTCCACAGCACATAGAGAGCATCATTCTTTGGGAAGGCAAGCAAGTTTCCAGCTGGTGAAAATGAGGTCAATGTGAGTGGCTGTGCACTTTCAAGCCCACGGAAATGCCCAGGCCAGCATGATTACACAGGCAGTTTCTGGGCAGATGCCTGTGTACAGTATATCATGTATGCTTGCACTTCTTGAAGCTTGTAAAGGGTGTGGTGCTGGCACCCCTGTGGCAATTATATGCAAGATCATTTTTTACATAACTTCCCTCATTTGTTTGTTATTATTAGATTGATAAGGGTGATTGACTACATGTTGATTTTGCCAATATTTACAGTTCCCATGAGAAAGCAAAGTCACAGATTTCGAAGAACTCAGTGCCACATGGACCTTCCCTATTTATAATGTCAACAACAAAACTCTTAGATGTTGTGTGTTTGCATTTTAAAGTTATACAGAGATTTAAACAGAATGATAAAATATATCAAACAGCCAAGTTCATGGCATGGAGAAAAGATAATCCATGGGAATCAGTAGCTTTAAGTCTGATGTTAGGAGAGAAAACATTCAATGAATGAGTTGAACACAGAAATTATAAATTAGACAATTTATTTATTTATTTATTCTACATTTACATTTCAAATGTTTTCCCCTTTCCAGATCTCCCCTTTGGAACCTCCCTATTCCCTCCCTCCTACCCTGCCTCTATTGGGGTATTCCCTCGCCCACCCACTCTCGTCTTCCCTCCTTGGCATTCTCCTATACTGGGGGATCTAATACCCTCAGGCAAGGGCCTCTCCTCCCCCTGATGTCTAACAAGACCCTCCTCTGCCACATATGTGGCCAGCACTATGGGTCACTCCATGTGTATTCTTCGGTTGGTGGATCAGTCTCCAGGAGTATCAGGGGGTCAGGTCAATTACCACTGTTGCTCTCTTTTTGGTGATGCAAATTCCCTCAGCTCCTTCAGTTCCTTCTCCAATGTACACAAAGAACTCAAGAAGCTAGACTCCAGAGATCCAAATAACCCTATCAAAAAATGGGGAAGAAAGCTAAAGAGAAAATTCTCAACTGAGGAAACTCGAATGGCTGAGAAGCACCTAAAGAAATGTTCAACATCTTCAGTCATCAGGGAAATGCAAATCAAAACAACCCTGAGATTTCACCTCACACCAGTCAGAATGGCTAAGATCAAAAACTCAGGTGACAGCAGACGTTGGTGAGGATGTGGAGAAAGAGGAACACTCCTCCATTGTTGGTGGGAATGCAAGCTGATACAACCTCTCTGGAAATCAGTTTGGCAGACCCTCAGAAAAATGAACCTAATACTATCTGAGGACACAGCTATTCCACTCATGAGCATATACCCAGAAGATGCTCCAACATGTAATAAAAACACATGTTCCACTATGTTCGTAGCAGCCATATTTATAATAGCCAGAAGCTAGAATCAACCCAGATGTCCCTCCACAGAGGAATGGATACAGAAAATGTGGTACATTTACACAATGGAATACTACTCAGCAATTAAAAACAATGACTTCATGAAATTTGCAGACAAATGGATGGATATTGAAAATATCATCCTGAGTGAGGTAATGCAGTCACAAAACAATGAACATGTTATGTACTCACTGTTAAGTGGTTATTAGCCCAAGAGTTCGAAATTAGACAATTTAAAATAAAACATATAAATAGTAGTAGGAAAATTAATTAAATATAAGATTAAAGTATTTTGGTTAGTAGAAACATAGGGTTTTTTTTATTTTGTTTTTGTTTTTGAGAAAATGAAGTAGCACATGCCTCTGGTAACATTTAAAAATAAAGAGACAAAGCACCAAAAGTTAATTTTAACATGAATGAAGTTTATAAAGAGAATTCTGAACAGAAGTAAAAATGGAAAATTGAAAAAAGGGGGGCTGGAAAAATGGCTCAGAGGGTCAGAACTTTGGTTGCTCTTGCGGATGGTTCAAGTGTGGCTCCATACACCCACACTGCGTGGTTCACAACTACTTCTAACTTCAGCTTCCGGGGAACTGATGACCTCTCTGGACTGGCAAGTGCATGAGTACACACATGCATGCACATGTGTGTGCACACACACATACACATACACATGTTCTCACAGTCAATATTTTAAAAAAGAATGCGAGAAAGTTTTAAAATATGCAATTTTACATGTGAATGCTTTTGTGAAAGCTTTGAGTAAGAGCAAAGTAAGAGCAGCTTTGAGGGGTGAATTTCATCTATTCTTAAGCTAGGTGCAGTTATTCAGGCATTATTTTTTAAAATAAGAATAAAAAATTTCACGCCCACTTTGGCAGCACATATACCAGAGAATGGAATAGCTTAAAATATAGATATATAATCTATCTGTAAAGCACTCCCTTCTGAGGTGGTTTATCCTGACAACTGTCTCCTTCTGGTATTCTCCTCCTTTTCACGATCTCTTACTAAACCATCCTATATTTTCTGTAAAGCTCTATACTTCCGCATTCACTGCTCTTCTGGTCTTTTGAGCTTTTCCCTTTAGTTACAAGCTTGCAGAAGTCCAAGGATGCTGGACTCTGCCCTATCACATTGCCCATTACCCATTTTCTTACAGTATTGATGGTAACAGTTCTTTATATCTTATTAATGTATGTAAGTTTTTGTTGCCAATCTCCTCTCTTTCTTTTACCCACTATAGTAAGGATTTTAATAGTGTTCTGTAAGTGGCTGATAATATCTGACTCAATGTTTTGCTTTTCTTCTGTCTGAAACTTTTATCTCTCCAACTTCTATTACATCAATGACTGTTAACCTCAAGTTGATTCTAAAGATGACTGCTTCCCTGTTTTCCAGAGCTGACCGTTGGATCCTTTCACCCGATGGTACTGGAAAAATATCTAAGATGTAGTTTGACTTTTTGAATTTCTTATCTCTTTTTGACAAAATTATTGTTTTTCTCTTTTACCCATTGTTCTGAAGAATGATACCACCAGATATACGATCACCAAAGCTAGAAGTGGGAATTACTGAAGAGTCCTTTCATTTCCTCTCTTTTTATATTAATTAAAGAACACATTCACTGCATTCTCAGGATCAGCCTTAAGAATCCCAAAGACATTTCTCTTCGCGATATATAGAGCTCATTACAGAAAACCACAATCAATCAAAATACACAGCCGTGGGGCCCAGTTCCAACTGATATGTCTCTAACACAATCCCCACACCTAAGGCTTAGGGACCATCGTGGAAGAGGAAGTACAAAAATTCTATAAACCAGAGGAAAAGGAGGTTTACTGTGAGACTGTGTCTCCTAGAAATGTCAGAGAAGGTACATCTAAGAAGTCTCATCAACATGTCTGCCTAAACATGACCTGATCAAGGAAAACTCCAGAAGGCATGCTACTGTGGAAAGTGGACAGCTCACAACCTTAAACAATGAACTACAGGCAACTATGAGATGCGGACAGCAGGAGAAACAGTCTACCTCAGCAAAAAGCACACCAATTGATTTTCTAATAGCAAATGGTCACCACTGAAAGCATACACATACAAGTCAAATTATACAGCCTGAGAAGGTAGTGTATATATTTAGGCACACATATATCTAACCACAATTAAACTTTAAAAAGGCCATAGATTTGAAAGAAAGCAAGGGCAGCACTGTCTGGGAGGGCTCAGAGGGAAGGAAGGGACGAGAGAAATGCTATAATTTATCATACTCTCCAATGAAAACTAAAGCAAGAGCTCCCACGTTTGATCCAACCTTTTTGCTTCAGCTCATTGTTAGTGAAACTATGGGGTGTTTCAGTTCATTCCTGGCCTCAGATTATGAAGTTTCCCAGTTAGTCTTCAAAATTTCTTCTAAAATCTAAATCTCACATTTCTACTTTACATAAAACCCTTTCTAACCACACCTTGTCTACCTGGGAGATTGTAAATTACCAAGTGTGCATAAGAGCTCACAGAGGGTCTGGGTTTTTTGCCTGTCTTTTCAGACTTCTCACCTCCATTCTTCTATTCTCTTCGTTCCCTCACCTATTTCTAATACAATTTTTTGTCATTATTTAAACATGGCAATATAGTTGAGTCTCTATATTCATGTGTTCAGTATCCTGAGATTCAATCAACTGTAGATCAAGATTAGGTGGGAGATTAGTCATTGTTGAACCTGTCCAGATTTCTCACCACTGTTTCCTAAAGTATAATGACTACTCACATAATCTACATTTCTTTGGCTATTGCAGGTAACCCAGGGGTGATTTAAAGTATACAACAGGGTACAATAAATGATATGCAAATACCGTGCACTTCTATAAGAGATTTACACATCTATAGATGGTGGGTGAGACCTGGAACTCAGTGAGACCTGGAACAAATCTACCTCTTAATAAAGTGTAGCTGTATATTTATTCAAATTTATTTTTAAATTTTATTTATGTATTTACATCCAAAATGATCCCTCCCTCCCACTACCCCCCACAGAGTTCTTCCCCCATCCTCCCTTCCCTTTGCCTCTGAGAGGGTACGTTTCTAGTTATCCCCCCACCTTGGGGAATCAAGTCTCTACAGAATTAGACCCATCCTTTCTCACTGAGGCCAAACAAGGCAGCCCTCTGCTTCATATGTGTGTGGGAGAGGGGCTCAGACCAGCCTGGAGCTCCCAGGGTTCCAGGTTAGTTGACATTGTTGGTCTTCCTGTGGGACTGCCACCCCCTTTGGTGCCTTCAGTCTTTTCCCTAACTCTTCCAGGGTCCCTGACTTCCATCCAGTGGTTGGCTGTAAGTATCTGCATCTGTCTCATTCAGCTGCTGGGTAGAGCCTCTCAGAGGCAGCCATGCTAGGCTCCTGTTTGCAAGCACAACATGGGGCATTAGTAATAGTGTCAGGTGCCTGCCCATGGGATGGGTCTCAAGTTGGGTCAGTCACTGATTGGCCATTCTCTCAGTCTGCTCATCTTTGTCTCTGCATTTCTTTAGGTAGCTGTATTTATTGTAACTTGCATTTCAGCAAAGTGTTTTTCATTTTGCATGTGCTATCCCCTTAGTTGACTCTCAAATTAAATAATCTGATTTTTGTAATATTCATTTTGTGAATGAGAGAAAGGTTGCATGTTGAGGACAGTAAGCTGGTATTAAATTATATATCTAGGCCTAGAGATCTGATGATTCTATAGAACCCTTTTTGTTGGTTATCATCAGACTATTTTTCACTCCAGGGATCTTGCTTTCTCACCTTTTATAAAGAAACCTGTGCCTAATGCATATTTTGAAACTTTGTTCCCTGCTGTGAACAAACCCCACATCATTCTCCTAGGAGACAGTGCTGATAGCATCCTCTAACTGCCTGCCCACTGTCATTTCCCCTGGGCTCACTTACATCTACTCTGTCCTCATTTTTTGTTTTGTCTCTTGAAGAATACACACGGAATTTTTAATCACTCTACTCCAGACCTCATATTACTTATAAGTTAAAAAAATGAATAGATTGAAGTTTCTTTTTCACAAAGGACCACTCGTCTTTTTAGCTTGGGCTTGCAGACATAAAGACATCTGCAAAGCTGTTTTATAGAATCTGCTATTACCGAGTCTTGAACCCAAAGAGTTAGAGTTTTGATTGTGAGTTTGCCGTTTTAGCTAACCTTATCCACTGTTTAATTTCTTTAGGGAAAGATTTGGCCCAAAGAGATCACTGTTTCAAGATCAATATAAGAAAAAGAAAATGGAAGCCAAATGTTAGGACTTCCAAGCAATTATATCTATTGGCCTGGGATATAATATCCCCAGAAGAAAGCTGATTGCTTAAGGCATTTTAAACAAGAGGGAGCAAAGCATCAAGCCCACCAGGTTGGGAGAATGTCCAAATATGTTTCAGATAGATGGCATATCTTTACAGAAGTTAAATATATATAAAGCCAAACACAAAAAGTATACCACAAACATATTGACAGTAATTTTTTGCGTATGGAGAGAAATAGTGATGGGGCCTAAGGTTACACGCTTCGGTAAGACTTTACATGTTTCCTCAGGGCATTTCCTAATGCACTTGAATATTTGTTTAAGGATTTCATTGTTGGATAAGCAAGAATAGGAGCTATGGTGGGAGGGAGATAATCGTCTGGGTCTATCCCTAAGGGAGTATACATATGCAGTGGACGAATATCACTGAGTTCTTAGCAGGAATCAGAAACTACAAATTATACAAATACACAGCACTAAGAGTTTATCTTCAAAATGTATCTCTGGTAGAAAAGCTAAGAAAAACTAAGAAAGCACTATTGTGGTACAATCGCAGTAGTGTCAATTAAATGCCATCTGATCAATCATTCAAAATTTCCAAGGATATGCAGAAAGAAAAGTTTGAAATCAATCCTATGTAAAAAGTTGACTCTATACAGGAAGAAAGGGGCAAGTAGTACTACAGACCTAGATACAAAGAAACTAAGTTAATAAATAAGAGGGGAGCGCCCTGCATATATTTGCAATGACATGATGTTACTATCTAAGAAGCACGGCTTTTGCAACTCTCTATCTTGGGGCATTTGCAAAACTAAAATTATAATTGTAATAAAAGGAGCACACAATGGCAAAGGATAATCTAGCAAATAAATATCTTTGAATCTATGGTGTTCGGATGTTAATAGCAATGTTATATAGCATTGAAGAATAATCTGGTGCAGCATGAGGCATGCTACTATCCTCATTAAACAAAGCCTTGTCCTCTGTTGTTCAATGAAGCAGAGAGTAAGTACTTACTAGTCATAGGGCAGTGTCATTCTTATCTATTTTATTGTGCTGTCTGGACTTGTTCTTTAGCACCAATGGCAATAATGCAGAGACTTTCCCATTTAGCAATTAACTGATACTCAGTCAGCACTAGAAATTTCCTAGGTTGGGATATATAGGGGGAAAGGAGCCAGAAAGGTGCTTCTTCTCCTAGTTGGTCATAGAAGCGTGAGTTGCACACACACACGCACACACACACACGCACACGCACACACACACAATTTCAAGGCTCTCAGACACCAGGACAGCCAAGGTTGCTGACGATAGTGTGAGTGGTGGTCATGTTTATAGCATAGCAGTAAAAACAATCATAATCCCAACGATAGATTTGGGAGTGGACTAACCCCAAGCCCCCAAGGTCTGACAGCTATACAGTAAATCCTCAGGTAGATCTATCAGCACAATGATGACAGGGGCTTATATAAGACTGAGCTAAGGTTTCTTCTGGGCTTGCATCCAATAGCCAGGAATTCTGAAGAAACTACGCCCTCCATAATGAAGTCCTAATTTGATGATAATTTGAGTGGGAAAGGGTTAAATGTTAATGCTGGTCTTTTCATATTGAAGTTTTCTATCTTCAGAAGCTATTCAATTCAGAGAGAGAGAGAGAGAGAGAGAGAGAGAGAGAGAGAGAGAGAGATGGGTGGGAGGAGGCAACGACACACAGCCCTAATGCCCTTAGCAGATGGACCTGTGTTATTGCAGAACAGGGGTCTGGAAAGTATCCATATACCAAGCTATAAATATTCTTTTGACATTTATTATCCTCACTTGAGTTCAGGTGCTTAAATACTTGGACTGAAGTCATATTTGTAGCAGAGAAAAAGTTGAGCTTTAAGTGTACCTTGTCGCTGGCTAAATTATTAGCAACAGACAAAGATTAAGGGTAAATATGCTGGAGCAAGGGAGTCTCCCACTTAAGAGAGGTCATGAAACCTTTAAGTCAAATTAGTTGAAGTTTAGATTCACATGTAGTACAAATTCCCAAACACCTCACCTCAGACAATTTGATGGATCACATCCCAGAAACTCCCCACCCACCCCCAACTTCCCAAGAATATATCTACCGGTGTGGTGGTCTGTGGTCTTGGATTTGAGTTCCAGCACTGCCAGCTGTAGCGGACTGTAAATTCAAACTTCTATGAACCTCAGTTTTCATTGCATTAGGGAAGTGTAGGATTATGTAAACCAGGAGATAATAGCCCTTATAAAATCCTTTCAATAAAATAAAACTAGGCTAAGGGTGTCAGTGTAGATTAACAGTCCTTCCTTGTTTAGGAGCGTGGGTTCCTGAAGGGTAGTTATTTTGTGGTTCAGGCTGAGATTTAGTAATGTGCTTCTTAATTAAAGACTGCTTGCTTCCCTTGGGAATGATGACTTGGATCCTGTGACAAGGTCCATTCTGAGAGTAAGAGACTTCATGTCTAACTTTGCTCGTGATAACTACCAGCACCATCCCTGAAGCTGTTTCTAATCCTTGCCCTAAGGAGCCAGAACCATGTGAAGCTGAAGGAAGACAAACAAGTATTTTTGTTTCTGACATTTTTTCTCTTAGTTGAAATGGTTTCTTTGTAACTGAAATAATTAAAGGAGCAGATTGAGTATGATGCTCTATCAATGCATCTGCAGTACCCCAAACAGACAACACATTTCCATTGCCTCGGGAAAGAGGGGACTGAGCAGATTGAGTATGATGCTCTATCAATGCATCTGCAGTACCCCAAACAGACAACACATTTCCATTGCCTCGGGAAGAAGGAGGGGACTGAGCAGATTGAGTATGATGCTCTATCAATGCATCTGTAGTACCCAAAACAGACAACACATTTCCATTGCCTCGGGAAGAAGGAGGGGACTGGCGGTTAGGAAATGCACATCTAAAAGTTAGACTTGGCATTTCCATGCTGAACATCATTAAAATATTACAGTGCCCAGTGTGTAACTCATGCGTTCGATTGCCTACTTTCAAACCACAGTTCTTTCATTTAGTTGCTGTGTGAACTTGGACAAGTTATTTCTTTAATGTTTCAGTTTTGCCATTTGGAGGAGTCAGAAAACAGTCTAGTATTTATTTACCTTATCATATTGCTACAAGGACTACATGAGTTGACTGTGATAAAGAGCTGAACACAGTATTTGGACATTTGATAAAATTTACCAGTACTTACTTGATCACTAAACTAATAATAAAGCTTAAAATATTCAAGGCACTGTAACACTGAACTATAGGTAGGCTTTTTTTTCAGATTTACAGTGGGTCAAAGGTTCTTAACCAGTCATGGGAAAGATTCATAGAATCTTCTAAATCTGTGAGATAGCAAGTGAGGTTTGTGTGCATGCATACTTTTGGGGAGAGAAAAGAGATAATAGTTTTTAAATTTCCAAAGAGTATCATGGCCTTCAAAAAAGATTAATTAGGACAATAAAGCTAAAACCACTGGATGGTAGTTTGAAGGAGTTTCCCCCGACCTGTGGGGGAAAGCTCAATCCCAGGCTCTGATTTTCAAAATACAATGTGCCACCTTGGGAACACCAGAGGCACTGCCCTAAGAACTCTGTGATATATTAGATAAACATGTCTTAGGAATTGGGATGTTGGCTGAGTGGACTCGTTGTTCAAGAACTTGGAGGTGAGGCTGTCTCAACTCCCTGCCCTGCACTTCTCTTTCTTATAATGAGGTCTGAGTCTCCTAGACCTTGGCATCCCTGAAGGGTTATACACTCCACCCATAGCAGCGATTTCCCAATGACAAAGGCAATCCCATGACCCCCTTGCTGAAATCTTCCTGGGTGACATTCCATTGCCTAGATAACTCTTTAACAAATAAAACCATTGTCCAAATATAGCATGATATCATCCTACCTTTCTAGCTACGTTTCTTTCCAAACATAGTACAAATCTTTCATTAATATTCAATTTAAACATTATATTCTCCATGAAACCTTTCCTAAGTTCTCAAAAAGGACTTTTTTGTGTTAGGAAATCTTATGGCATTGTATTGAAATCTCTAGAGTATCCTAAACAGCACAAAAGGTTGAAAATATACATTATTCAACATCGTATTCCCAAGACACGTACTTTCTACAGGTATCTTTTTCCCTTGCTCTCTTTCTTAAGGAATGCTTCCTAGATCTCTTGCAACTAGCAGCAGCCATGTTCCCAATTAGATGGAAAGGGAGCCCATGCTACAGGCACAGAACGTGAGTGGATGTTCCTACTCATCCCCACAGGGTGGTTTTCCCCTTCTATGATGATTGTGGTTACATGTTAAGGATAAGATAGATGGGCCTTGACTCCTGAATAAGTTTTCCATCCCCATTGACCACTGTGTGCGTGTGTGTGTATGTGTGTGTGTTTCAGACATCAAAGAGGTTTTTGGGTTTTTTTTTTTGTTTTTTTTTCTCACAAGTATCACAGCAGTACAACTTAGCATACTCTAGTTAACGGTAAAGTGGAAAACTGAAGATATTGGTCACTTGGTAGCAGCCTAGAATGCAGGTGACTGTGTATAATTCATAAAGAACACAGTCTCATGTGTAACAATTTTCCTCATGGTGTACTTACTGTCTTGATTATTCATGTAGTAGCAAGCATCCACAGAGTCACTGAAGAATCAAGCTTTTATGTGGAAGTCTGATGCTCCAGAGTAGTGGGATGCTGGAGTGGTTCCGGAGAGGGCAGGTGGATGGTGGAGCAATCTCATAGAGGCAAGGAGGACAGGGGAGAGGGTGGATGTGGGACCGGGGTTTGCAGAGGGGTAACTGGGAAATGGGATAACATTTGAGATGTAAACAATGGAATAATTAATAAAAAGATAAAAGGAAAGTATGTATTAATGAAATTTCAGAGTTTTGAAAGTATAGATTTAAACTTAAGAAAGGACAACACGTCAAGCAGCAAAAATCAAGTTCCCTACAACAAAAGTCTGGTAAAGAAATTAGTTTTGAAGGGATATGTTACACATAATATGTTATATGTAATTGAAATAAAGGAGAGAAAATAGAACAGAGTATAGCAAGCCAATATGTGGATTAAGGAAAAGAAATAATTAAGAGATAGATATGAATGCAGAAATATCTACGTTTTAGAAGTTGGGATGAAGGTGTATGTCCCAACAATGCAGAACTATTGCTTGGAGAGATGACTTTCTTACAAATACTCCAGAGTGTCACACTTAAAGCTCAGTTCCCAAGTGCTGTCCCTGGAAAATCTGGCATTGTTGGCTTCACCAGGCCCCAGTGGTTTAGTCTGCAAGTTAAAGGAATTTTTTGTGGGGAAATTGGAGTCCTTGCAAGACACCAAAGCAGCTGTGAGTGAATGAGCATAATGTGCTTCTTGGGGCAATGAAACCTCCATTCCTGGAATATAAGGTTCCAGGCTTTGTCTCTGAGTGAGAGAAGAACATGCATTTATTAAAACCTAGGAATCTCCGAAAATGTGCTTAAGAGAAGAAGAGCTGAAGGAGCAAAGTAAAGAGATGCTGTCTAATAAAATTGTATCTTATTGCCAATAATTTTTCATGTATGATTAAAAACCTATGCACATACATGTTAACGAAGCTATTTAGCAATTTTGGTAAAGATTAAAACTCCCCCACATAGAGAAAGTTGCCTCTCTAACAGGAGGAGACAGACATCATAGACAATCTGAGTCTAAGTTCTAGAAAGTTGTAGCTGCATCTACAAGTTGATAGGGAGATGATGCACTGTCAGTTCCTGTCGATATCATGGCGTTTGGGATGTGTTGCCATACCTATTCTTGATATTTGGAGTCTGAGTTTATTTTCTCATGCCATCCTGTGCCCATGCTTACCTTCTAGATTTTTTTTTGTCTAGTCCAATCTCAGAGCATATACACTCAGGTTTTTGTGTCATGGACATTTTATAAACATCAACTATGTGCCAGATATTTCGCTAATGATGAGCAATCAAAAATAATAAGGTACCTCTGTCTTCATGAGGCTTAGGATTGAGGGAGGAAAAGACAGATGATGGTATTCATTCCTAATAAGGCATACAGCATGGCAATTGGCAGAGAAGGCAGCCCCAAACCTTGGGGATATATTTAATATGTAAAGATGATTCCAGTGGACATAAATTTCAAGGATTCCTTGATTTCTCTCCCAAGAAACATAGTTTTTACAGTTTACAAACAGAGAAATGTGAAGACGTTGACTGTAAGTCAGACTACTGCAAATCACTGCCCAAGGCATCAAATCTATAGAAGATTAAAATTCTACTGCTGAACTTCTCAGCTACGGTGTCAGTCAATGTATGGGTTTCCATAGATGACCAATTATATTGTTGTTGTTTTTTAAGTAAGTTGGTCCCAATACTGTTAAATTAAATAGCACCTGGAATCAGAAACAAAACAAAACAAAAACAAAATTAATCAAACAAACAAAACCCCACACAGCTCTTCATTCACATCTTCTTCCTCACTGATATAAAAGTTGTCATGGCAACCACAAGTCCTGCCTCCACACCCAGGGCAACCCTCTGACTGTCACTCAAGCACCTACTGCAAGTATCCTGAAACTGACCTAAGCAAGGCATCACCTATGTGACAGAGATGAACTATTATTTATTCTTCTAAGCAAGGATTGACATATTAATGTGTGTATAAAATATCTGTGAGATGAAAAGAAATAGGAAAATAAGTGGAGACAGTTTATCAAGATGAAAAGAAATATACAGTCTTCTTTGAGAGGCAGAAGCATCTTAGTAAATACACTTCAATTCATCCTGCTTGGTTGGAAATTTTCTTGAACGTAAAATGAAAAAATAGAATAGTTAGTTTTTGACATATAAAGAAAAATTTTAAGATGTTGTCACTTCAATTTAATTGATGGATCTGCTTCTGTGTGTGGAACTGAATGACAGTGAGGACAGCCAAATGTTATTAAGTAGTTGCTGACATTACTATATTCTTGCTAGGTGGTCCATTTTAATTATCAGCAACATTAAATTTAATTATGTAGCAGGAATATACACAAAAGAGAGCAGTGAGTTTATTTGACCTCAAGATCCTAATTATAACCGATTCTCTGTTTCCAGTGTTACAGGAAATGTGCTAACATGTTTTATTTGTAAATCTGGTTTGTGGTTTCCGAAGCATGTAGCATGGCTCATTAAGATGAACTTACCTACAATCTTGTGAAGATTTCTAGATGGATAAAACATACATCACCATGTCTAATAAGCTTATTTCCAAAGTAATTTCAGTTTACTTTCAATTTATATGGCATACGTGGAGAGTGACCTATTGAGCCCGGAATATCCATTCCAAGTGTCATTTGATTTATTTGGCATTAATGTATTTAAACTTGAAAGTGGCTATAAATATTTTGCTGACATGTAATACAAAAACAGAAAAAAAAACCCTCAAGTAAATGCATGTTTAAAATAATGTAGACAAATTTATAGCGGGAAACATCATCCTCATTGGCCATTTGCTTATGTATGATGGGGTAACTACAGTAACAGGCCGAAACTGAGATCAAGAAGGGTAATGTCCACTGGAAGGACCACGGCCAATGACAGAAGAGAATGATGGACAGAATGTGCAACAACCAGGATCTTTTAGTAATAGCTAGAGAGCTGTTTGACTCAGCAACAGAAGTAAAGGAAGAGAGGTGATTTACAAGCAGAAACAAGGAGAATATTGTCTCAGAGGTCACAAAAGTCATGCAAATGGGAACTATCAGCAATGCCAAGTGCCACAACTCACCCAGGACTCTGTAAGCAGTCATTGTTGGCTTTCATTTAGACAATACAAGGTCATTCTCTTACTTTCTAGAAGCCTTGGAGATACAAAAGATTAGGAGGAGTAGCAAGAAGCTTTATGCTATCTAGTGGCTGAAAGGTGTTTCCTGGAGTCAGGAGAGGTATTTTCTGGATGGTATCTGACTGACTAGGTTGCTTGGACCAAGACTATTTTCCTGGGGCTAAATGGTGCAGAGCTGTTGGGAGGAGCTTGCTAAGAAAGGAAGCAAGACAGCATCTAGAGAAAGATACAGAATCAAAAGAAGCAATTTCTTTTCAGTTTATTAGAAACATATATGTTCCATAAGAATGATGACTATAAAAAGAACGTAACTATGGAGCAGGTCTCTATGGAAAGGAGGGGTCCAATACAAAGCATCGGTGGAGAGATTGCTCTGGACTGGACAAAAAGTCTATTTGCTGAAAGTAAAAGAAATGGGGCGGCGGAGAAAATGGAGGTAGATGAGTCCAGGGATGAGAAACCGAGTTCATATCAGTGATAACCTGCATCTTGCTTGCAGACACACAGTAATAAGTTACTGAATTGGAATGTAGCTGATTGCTAAGTAAGCATAGAGGAGCAGCAGAGGTGTGGTGTAGTCAGACAAGATGAATTGAAAGAAGAAGGGGTTTTTATATAGAGGTGGGAGCATCAAATCTTCTGGAAAGAGTTATTCTCTTTGTTTCTTCCTCTCTAAACTCTGTCCTCCCTAGCAGGCTGATAGCAAATGAACTGCATCATCCAGGTATCCTGACTTAGGCAGGCTTGGGGAGAGAGACTGCTGAACAGTGAGTGGAGGCAAGAGAAGGAGGTGTTTGCTGTTCCTTCCTGCTTGCTCCCTGATCTCACCATCATTTCTAGTGGTAGCTGACCATTTTCAAGTCTGTAGCTCCCCAGGAGGAGGCTTTCCTTGCATCCTGCATCTCACATTCTTTCTGGGGTCCATAAAAACCTTACCTCTTTACCTCTAGGGACATGGTGTTCATATTTCCCATCGATCTCCTGTCATGTTTTAATGTCTCTCCTGCTACCCGATGGCTCACTTACCTGGCTGGAAGTGGTCGTCATGTATTAACTGGCGTTTATATAGTAGCCTTAAGTCTATTCTCTTGCTTGCTAGCTGATGTACCAGACAATGAGTGAGTGAGGCTTTGTGAGAAAGCCAGTATTACCTAGTGACTACAAAGAGACCCAATACAGAAAAGCCAGCATCTTCCACTTGTAGTCACAAAGTCACTAGGCAGTCACTTGCCCTAAGCAGGACAGCATTTGTTAGGGAGGAAAATGTCTGATGCTCCAGAGACATATCTGAATTTTGAGATGGCAAGGGCAGAGGCAAGCTGAAAGTACTTCCTCCAAGAGCAGGAAGCCCAGGCAAGCAGTACCGCAAGGGTTAAAATGTAAACGAATAGTGATATAACAGAAACACCAAGCAATAAGAACTATCATGTACTTGAAGAAAATTGACCACAGGTGGCCTTAATCTGCTGGGGGTGGGAACTGGAAACTCTCTATTCTGTTTATCATGGGCAAATTATTCTGGCCAGAAACCAGGGTTCATTTTCTCCTTTCTTTGTTTGCTCAGGTTTTCCAGCCAGACCATTTCTGTGAAAAGCTGCTCCAGTGTTTGTGGACTTTCACACTAAGAATGACTGCTAGGGGCAGACTTCAGATGCCAAAGACAGGATGTAAGGAACAAGGGAATGACTTCCTCTTCTGTGACACTTGGTGAAATTCAGTAGAGGTCAGAGAGTGTAGTAAACATGAAAAAATTTGAAAATGACCAGTTCATGCATCTCCTGTTACTTTGTAATAAGAAAGCCTAAGGCAACCTTTTTATTTCTTGACTTTTCTTTTTTATAAGTGTTAAATATATATATGAAACTTCAGGTATTATATATGACAGAAACAAAATAATACTTTTAAAGTAGAAATCTCTCTCATTCTCATTTCTACTTTATTATAAAGTTCAGTGTATATTATTTATTTCTGTTTTACTAAGCACACATAACAGTGAGTTCATCATCAATATGTTTATATAAGTTTTATATTTATATATCCAGACTTATATATTATATTCACATCTGTATTTATATCCATACTCACATATGTTTATATTTATGTTCATATTTATTATATTCACATTCCTGTTATATTTATATATTATATACTTACATAATATATAAAAATAATATATTATTTTATGTATGGTAATATATTTTATATAAATAATAAATATATGTAAATAACGTATATAATATAATCTAGAATATATGCATATACACATACATGTATATATTCCAGAATATGAATCTAGAAATTAAAACTGAATTCAGACTTTTTAAATCATACCAAAGATTATGAAATTAAGCTTCCAAGTAGCTGTGCTAAGATAACCTGGTAAAATAATTTAACAGTTGAATTTGACATTTGGAGAACTGACCCGTCCCCAGTTATTACCAATATTTGATACGGCCAGGCTTGATTTTGCTAGCTTGGTGGGGATCAAATAGCGTGATTCATTTGATTCTTCTTTATTGTACGTACACACAAGGTGTGGTTGCTGACTGGGCCCAAAAGTTTCTTCTTTGAATTTCTTGTTCACACCCAGTGCAATTTTCCTACTGAGTCATCGCTCTAGCTTTTTAATGTGGTAGGGATGTCCATGTTCCAGTGTTGGGTCAATACTGAATTTTGACTGTTACCCATGGTTCAGACGCTCTGTACACAGTATTTCTTTGCACAATACTAAGTTAACATTTCTTTACAATCAAATTTATAAATCCTTTTATCTAGATTTTTTTGTTGTTGTTGTTTCAGGTTTAACTATATCCTCTTGACCAATTTAGGGCCATAAAAATACTCTCAGATATTTAATCCTAAGTTACGTTCTTGTTCAGAATCAAGGATACTTCTTGGTGTTCTCTTTTGTCACGTTTATTTCTTTATGCATCTCCTATATAAATCTGTGTTTGTTGTTATTGCCTCTATCATGAATCTGAATGTCTTCAAATCTAATTTCCAGAAAGTGTTATCTTAGAAAAGTACTTCTCATTAAGACAATAACTAAAGTATATATATATATATGTGTGTGTGTGTGTGTGTGTGTGTGTGTGCGCGTTATACAGTAAAGATGTAGGAGTGTGGAAAATTAAATGCCTGCTTTTACATAGCTTACATTTTAGAATGATTAAAGACAGAAACACACACATGCATTCACACACACACCCAGAGAGAGAGAGAGAGAGAGAGAGAGAGAGAGAGAGAGAGACAGAGACTATGTGACAGGGTGGTAGGAATAATATTTGGAGACCAAGCCTGATGGTTATGAAAGGGATGGTCTAGTCTAAATTTTCCATTATTATCTTAGAAACACAATTTCTAGCCTCATAAGATTTTTTGTGAGTTTTTTATTGAAATTTCATTAACTTATGGATTGATCTGGGAAGACTTGAAAATTTGCAAGTTAGATCTTAATAACAACTTAGGCTCAATTCTTTATCTGAAAAAATACTGATCAACGTGGACTATTTTTTATCTTTCTATGGAAAAAAAAAACCCTTAAAACACAAACATATGGAAAACTGTCATTGGAAGCCTTCGGCTTCAAACAGTGAGGCAAAATGCTTTGAGAGACAGAAAGTGGATGAAATAGGCTGGGGCATCTCTTGCTCCATCAGCATGCCCCAGCTCTTCATTAGTCCAGCAGAGCTAAACAGAGAGAGCAGAACTGAATAGGCAGGTCCACAGAGACACGAAGTTTCCAGGGCAGAGTATTAGAGAGAAGTGGGTTGTGAGAGAAAGAATTCGAAGTAGCTGAAAGGATTCCTGGTGGGGATTCAACGGGGTGTGTGTGTGTGTGCGTGTATGTGTGTGTGTGTGTGTGTGTGTGCGTGCGTGTGTGTGTGTGCGCGTGTGTGCGTGTGTGTGTGTGTGTGTGTGTGTATCTGTGTCTCTGTATGTCTGTGCAAATATCCCAAGACCAATGAAATACTTAACCAGATAAGAGATTAGTACCAGTTCCTATAACCACGCAGTAAGACTAACTGCCTCCACCAGCCCAAATGGAAATGTCTTCATTTACAGAAGTGCCAAGAAAGGCACTTCCTTGTTACTCCGCTCAATAACAAGATATAATTTTCTCCTGGCAAAAATCCATTTTGTCTTTTCTAAAAAGTCCTAAACCTATCTGAAGGTACCAGCCAACTTACCTGTATTCCTAGACACAGCTATTACTTTATATGTTTTACAAATAAAAAAATCTGTTCACAACATCTGGCCTTCAATTAAGCAAAATTACTAAACATGCAACAGAGCAGAAAAGTCTGAGATACAATTAGGAAACAGCTAATCAATCAGAATTGACACAGATGTTAAAATCAGCAGGGGAAGGTATTGAAACAATCACTTCAACTGGAGCCCATGTGTTCTCCACTTAAAGGAAAGGTTTACTGAGAGGCTGCGACATGGAAGGTGTCACTTCTCTCAAATTAAAGAGATACATTTCAATTTCCTGGCTAAAAATGATGTATTAAGTTGTATTAGTAGAGAAATAGTGCAATAAACACCACAGAATATTGAGTACAGAACTTGAATACTTAGACAAAACTCCAAAATGCAACGCAAAGAGAAAATTAAGTAAACATTAGCAGAGCGTTGTTAAGTCATGATTCAATTTCAAAAGTGTGTACACTGTATGAATACAGCATACATATATGAACAGGAGTTTAGAAAGAGAAAATTGGGGTTGGAGAGATGGCTCAAAGGTTAAGAGCTCTGGCTGCTTTTCCAAAGGGTTCAATTCCCAGCACCCACATGGCAGCTCACAGAAATTCCAGTTCCAGGATCTGAAGTCCTCACTAATATATACTTGTAGGCAAAACACCAATGCACATTAAAAAAAGAAAGAAAGAATTTACAAAAAGAAACAAGATTATTAGTGTAAATAATTTTCTAATCTTTTCCAAATTTGATGAAAACTATAAGCTTAAAGATTCAAGAATCATAATAATGAACACTAAAAGTAAGAAATATAAAAATGAACCACAGTATGCTGTATCATGATGAAATTGGTCATAATCTTGGGCATCAGGCAATAGGGCACAATGCTTTGAGAGACAGGAAATAAATGGAACAGGTGGTCATTGCCCTAGTTCTTCATTAGCACTAGAGTTAAACACAGAGAGAAGAACTACATAGTTGCTCCACAAAGACAGATAAAGTTTCCAGGCCAGAGTGGTGGAAAGATGTAAACTATGTGTAAAAAGAATGCTAAGGAGCTGCAAAGATTCCTCTGGGGAATTTAAGTGTGTGTGTGTGTGTGTGTGTTGTGTTTAGGTGTGTGTCTGTATATATGAACGTGTGTTTGTGTATCTCTGTGTGTGTCTTTGTGTGTTAAGGAAAATTCTTAGAAGCAGCCACACACCTAGCAGCAGAGGGAACAGATAGACCTGGCAGCACATGGATAAAATACAAGTCAATCCACTATATTTCCTGTCACAGCAAATGAAGATAGATATCAGTGGAAAGAGCACAAGAAACAACCAACCAACCTGAAACCCTCAGTAGTGAAAACCAAGTTCAGTTTAAAGTATGTAATCAGTTAAAAAGGAATAGAAAGCAAGATCAGAAAGCATTTGCAACTGAATAAAAACAACAGAAAGGTCACTATTTACAGGTCATGGTAGAAAGTCACAATTACAGAGAAATTAATAGCAACAAACGCCTATGTTAGAAAAGAAGGAAGGCCCACTGCTTATAGATGCCACTTGTCAGTTGGACTAGATTTAGAGTTACCATGGCAACGCTCTGCTGCATGTATCTACAGAAGCATTTCCAGAAAAGTGAAAGAGGGCATGTGGGTTGGGCTCTCAGAGTGAATGAGGTGGTAGAGAAAGCACACTTTGCTTCCTGCCAGGGCACACAGTGTGAGCATCTGCCTCAGGATCCTGCCGTCGATCCTTCCCTGCCATGATAGACTATTTTGCCTTAAATTAGGACCCAAAATAAAGCCATCGTCCTTTAAGTAACTTCTTGCCAGTTATTTGGTCACATCAAGGAGAAAAAAAAAAAAGAAAGAAAACAATCAGAGTCTTTGGTTATCATCGTATGAAACTAGGGGAAAAAAACCCAGAACAAATATAAAACAAAATAAACAGGAGGAAGGAAATAATACGGGTAAGAGCACAAATTGAGGAAGAAGAAAACATCACAGAACAAAGAGCTGTTTCGTCACGAAGTCCAGAAATGTGACAACTATCCAGCCAGACTGAGCATCAAGAAAACATGCAAAATCTGAGATTCCAGGTGGTGTTATCCTATTTTCAACAGCTATTAAAACATTGTAAAATATTCCTGAAGATATTTTTCCACTCATTCCAACAAGTTAAGGGAATACATTTCTTGCAGGATGGAAACCATTAAAGCTCATTCAAAAAGAAACAAATAACTGGGAGATCTGTGCTGATTAAAGAAATTGTGTTTGTGGTTCAAACCTTCCTGCTAATAAAATTACAGGCTTGGATGGTAACATTGATGATTTTTATCAAACACTTAATAAATAAATGATATCAATCCTATACAAATTCTTCCAGAAAAATGTCAAGGAAGGACTCATTCCTTGGTCATCTCGAAAGGACAAAATTAGCTCAATCCTTACACACAGTGAAACTGCAAAACAATAGTACTGGATTTCAGAATTACCCATGGATTTAACACAACATTAAGAAGTTTAGTCTCCTATAAACAGGAGACTGCGTTTCAGCCAAGTATCTCTAGGCAACATTATTAGCTAAACCTACACAAAGTAATCAATGTAATTTACTACATCAACAGTATTTTAAAAATTAAAAGTAACTGTTAATGAAAAGCAGAAAAAAATCATTGAGAATGACACATTTTCTTTATAAAACCTCTCAGATGTGTAGGGGAAAAGGATATTCTTCAAATCGGTCAAACTAGCAATTCATTCTGTGGGAAAGGAGGAACAGTTTGATACTTCCTTCTTAGGGTAAGACACAGGGTAACAACGTCTGCTCGCAACACTGTAGCCAGCATTCCTTGGAGGTGGTTTACGTTTTTCTTTATGAAGCACAAATTTACTGTGTACCAGGCTCAGAATCCTCCTACCTCAACCTCTGTAGGACTGGACTTAGAGGTCTGCACCACCCAGCTAGGTTCTGCAGTGGGATTCCCATGCTGCCCAACTGGGTGGGAAAAAGAAACTAACAGCTTTTTACTTCAAACTGGTTGGGGTATCTGAGATTGCTATCTTTTCTAACACAACAGTGATGACGTCCACAATCTATTAATCAAGGGACAATATTCCTGTCAGTTCCAGGAATGCCATGCTTTCTACAATGAGGCAAGGTTAAGTATGATGTGAAGGGGCACACAACCGGAAACATGTTTTCTAACATATGTGCAGTTGTACTCGTTCATAATTTTCTCCTCCTCATTCTTATTTGTCATAATTTCCAGAAACAGGTACACAGAATGGAGCCTGGAGATGGCAGCCTGAGAAATTTGTTTTTAAACAACTGTTGCAGTACTTTGTGGCTGTTAAGGACACTCATGACACATCCCTGGACTTCTACAGTTTAGCTGGAACATCTCATTGACAAGTGACATGGAAGACAAGAGGTTTTGGGACAAGTGTTTGGTGATTCTATTTGTTATTCTCTATCTGGTATGCCAGAGACCATATCAGTTCCAGGTGTATTCTGACCACTAGGCTGATTTCAAACTTTGGGTGGAACTTAGTTCATGACTGATTGGTTACAATTAATGGGAGAAGTCTTTGAACTTTCCATTTTAAGCCAACATTGCTATGATTTTTCTGGCCAGTTGACACCATTGTGAAATCTATTAGTATTAGTTAACTGTATTGTGTGCCTTCTGGTCACCCTTAGGTCTCTACAACCTGCAGCATTATATTCTTACAGGTTTTTCTGAGTTATGTAGATCTTGGAGCTTGAGTGGATCTGAGTTCCTCTGCTCAGGCAGATGAGATAGGCTGACTATGTTTATACAGAGCTAAAGATTTGAGAAAATTGGAATAATATCCCCAAATACCAGATGTTTCTAATAGTCATGTATTTGCCTTTTTTATCCTCAAACATGTGGCTGATTACATTTTTCTGTGGTTTCGGGTCAATATAGCCTTAAGCATATCCAGTATAAAATAATGACAGATACAATCATACTTTTACTTTGTAATATTGACAGAGTTTAAAATGCATATGGTTTATTTTTACATATTTAAATAAAATTATAATTTTAAAATGGGATAGTATTCTGGCTGATTTTTATGTGTGCCAATCATTTTGTTAAAAATATATTTTTGAAAAAAATATGAAAATGTAAACATGACATTAAAATTAAAGTTAAAAATAAGTGAAACTGAGACCTAATTGAAAATGCAATAGTAGGAAAGGAATTAGAGAAAAATAAGAAAACAGCAGAAAAAGGAAAAAAACAAACCAGGAAAAATCTGAAATGTGCAGAACATCCATAAAACTTTCCAGTTCCACATACTGTGATCACTATTATTTTCGAGGCTAAACATGCGTGAAATTTGGAATTTCAATGACACATATATTTGAGACAATTTCCCTCATTTATTCCATTCATTAAGTTTTCCCTAAAGAGGCATTTACATTATGCACATTTTGAAGGCTCAAGTATAGATGTCTTCCTATTGACTTATTGTGCAGAAAAACAAAATGAGGGTAAAAACATAGAAATGGGTTCTACTTAAATTTTTTTGAGTTAAAAGTGTTCATTTTGAAATGATTTTATTTTGTAAAAATATTAGAAGCAGTAATTCTTTATACTATAATTCTTTAAATTATACATTTCTAATGTATTTTTCAAATTTTTATTTTTAAGAGAGAGAGTGTGTGTGTGTGTGTGTGTGTGTGTGTGTGTGCGTGCATGCACACATGAATGCAGTGCCTGAGCAGGCCAGAGGAGGTCACTAAATCCCTTGGACCTGGAGTTACAGGTAGCTTTGGGACACGTGCTTAGGTGCTGCAAACTGAACTCCCCCCTCTGGAAGAGCAGTAAGAGCGCTCACTTACTTTGCTGTCTCTCTAGCCACCTCCTTTCCCAATGTGAACAATCCCCCTAACGTTGGTGCAGTTGCTACAATCAGGAGACCAATACTAGTGTTAGTATATTATCATATAGTTTATAGACTTTACTCCCATTTTATCAATTAAATCCAGTTTAAGATCATACAATTAGTTTTTTTTTAAGCCTAGAACAATCCTATTTGTTTCCCTCTATACTTTATGGCTGGGACACTTTTGAAGAAGTTGTTTTTCTAAAGCTCTCCTAGTTTATGGGGCTGCTTCTTTACAGGAAGTTCTCCATGGGTGAAAGGCTGCTTTTCTCAGTGCTGTATCAAGAGGCAGATAAATGAAATTTACTCTATTATAGTTAGTGATGCTAATGGTCATGATGGGGTTAAAGGTGTTCGTTTGTCTGTTTTTATTGCCAGATTTCTCTACTGCAAGTTGCCGTATTTTCTTTTGCATTGAATAAGAATCAAGTAGGTACATTACAGTTCAGAAAAATCTTAATCTTCATTACATGGTTGTTCACTAGTTTTATTCATTGTTACTGGTTTCTGTCTAAAATAATGGTCGTTGGCCAAATGAAATGATCTTTGCTTTTTAATTCTCATAATTATGCATTTACTGTTTGGAAATTTAATGTAAGAGACAGTCATCTTTTGTTTACCTATTTCTTATGTATTACTACAAACTGACAGAGTTTAATCTCACTCTTGTAGGTCGATCCTTTACTCTCTACTTGCTCTCTCTTATATCCTTGAGCTTGTTGTCTCTGGTATGACCCTTGGTAATCCCTTTAAATTGGCTCCTTGGTCATTTGAAAACTATAAACCACATTTTAAAGCCCTTCTTTGCTTACTGGTACCACAAAACTTTTGAAATTCCTCTAGTACTTTTCATGTATGAGCCTTTGAATTGCTGATTGACTGAGTCTTGCAGCTTTTTGTTGTAAAACATATTTAGAAATGGACATGTGGGTTTCAGAGAAGGTCATGGCTTCAAGAGTCCAAGGGAGTCCTTACGGCTACTCCCTCCCAACAGGCATATTTAGGAAGAGAGTGTGTGTGTGTGTGTGTGTGTGTGTGCGCGTGTGCGTGAGTGCGTGCGTGTGTGTGCGGTGCGTGTGCATGTGCACGTGCGCGTGTGCGTGCGTGTGTGTGTGTGTGTGTGTGTGTGTGCGTGTGTGTGTGTAGCTGATACATAGTCTACATGAAGGCACTCCAGCCAAAGGCCACATGAAGTTACACGACATCTTCATTGTAATGAAGGAACTCAAGCAAAACTTGGAGTATTTTAATGAAGAGGGGAGGGGTTAGAGTGGTTTTTTTTTTATTGGGTTTAAGGAGTTAAGGCTTTGTTCTCAGATGGATGTTATCAGAAAGTGAAGCAATTCTCTGAGGTCCCTAGTGAATTTAATCTATAATGAGGAAAACCTATAAAAAGGTTAAAACTGTAAACTGTAAAGATACAGTCACTTGTTACTTTAGCTCAGGCTTCCGAGAAAAGACACTACTACATAGTCAATGGGAATTGGTTTCTTATAAATCCAGAGGCTGCAGTGCAAGATCAGGTGTTGGCATGGTGAAGGCTTTCTGGCCTGCACATAATCACTTTCTTGTTCTATGTAATAATTACTTTTCTGTTGCTGTGACAAAATATCATGATCAATAGAATTTATAGAACAAGCTTACTTTGGGTACATTTCAAAGTGCTAGAGTCCACAGTAGGATATCATGGCACCAAGTGTCAGGCATGGCAGTGGCATGTTGGGAAACATGGACCTCACATTGCTAACCCCAAGCAGGAAGCAGAGAGAATGAACTGGAAATAGTCTGAGGTTTTTACACTCTCAAAGCCCACCCCCCAGTGACGTACTTCCTCCAGCAAGGCTGCACCATCTAAACTTCCCCAAACAGTGCTACCAATGTGGGAACCAAGAGTTCAAATAGAGAGACATATTTTTCATTCAAACACGTATACTATGTCTTAAAATTGGGGATAGAGAATGAGAAAGCTCAGGTTTCCCACTTTATTGTGTTGGGTTCTTTTTTTTTTAAAGATTTATTTATTATGTAGGTACACTGTAGCTGTCTTCAGACACCCCAGAAGAAGGAGTCAGATCTCATTACAGATGGTTGTGAGCCATCATGTGGTTGCTGGGATTTGAACTCATGACCTTCAGAAGAGCAGTCTGTACTCTTAACCACTGAGGCATCTCTCCAGCCCGTTGGGTTCTTTTTTTTTTTAGGTTTCCCACTTTAATGTCACTTTTTCCATCATGAGACCCCATCCAACTCTAATTACTAATCGAAGACTCTGTGCACATTTTGGAATCAGAGCTTCAGCATGTGAACTTAATTATTTTTGTTTTATCACGGTGCTGCTGTTTTTTGTGCTGAAATAAACTTATGAAGTATCTCATTTTGTGTGTTCCATTGGCACAGTTGTGGAATGGTCCATCTGATGTTGGTCTTCTGTGAGACTGTTATATGCTAGGATCATCAATAGCTATGATAGCATATCCAGTTTTACCTTTCTCAGTATAAACTGCCTCTGCCTATCTCCTATATATCCACATATCATTGATTTGATTTAAATCACAGAACTCACGGTGAGACTTGCAACCATATCTATAAAACCTACATTTCATAAACAGCTAAATGGTATTCAACTGTTTATCTGGCTTCATGATGCTCATTTATTTGTGAATTTACCACCAATGAAGTGATTTTTATTTAAAAATAAAGAACTCAGTAGGAACCAACCTTGAATGGATGAACAACTGTTGAAGCAGGAACATGGAAGCAAAGATGGAACGTGCTCAGGTCAGGAACCCGATAGGTCTACATTTACCAACAAACAAGAATATATCTGGCATAACAAATAAAGACCAAATCTCGGCGTGTGGAGTAGATACTGTGGTGGAGAGAGAGTGGCTTGTTTGGTGCTAAGATGGCTTGAGTGACACCTGCCAACCCCACCCTGGTAAAGTGAGGCGGGAGGGAGGGGAAATCACAGAACTAGCTGATCCCATCTTAAAAGGCAGGGCAGGCCCGTTTCATTTTCTGTAGCCATTTAATTTTTCCCCCTTCAGTTTCATTCGACATGAAACCACAGGGGACTGAGATTGTTTTGAAAATGAGGAACACAGCCAGACCTCAATCATTTGGATTTTATTATTTGGAATTTGTGATAATTTGAAGAGTGGCTTAGCTGAAGTTTATCTAAGTTCATCTATGGGGAAAAACCCCAAACAAATAGATCTTTAGAAACCTGGGGAGGGGAATAAAACTCATTGTTAAATAAAACCAACCATCTCTACTACACATAAACAAGTTAAAAAAAAAAAAAAAAGAGGAACACTAACTGTCCCCAAACAAGCAGTTAGCGGTCCCATTCCATAGGAGTAGTATTTAAGCTAACTGGCCAGAGTTTGACTTCTAAAAGTGACAGAACCACACTTCCTTCTGAAATGGTCCATAGTTCATCTCCTTAGCTGGCCCCATGCAGATCCTTTCTTCCTCTGTCTTTGTGTGTGTTTAGCCCCTTCTCATTCCATTTCTGTTTATTTCCCTCTCTTAAGACAGGGTCTTCTGTAGTCCATTCTGGTGTGAGCTTGTCGTCCACCCATCTCCACTGCCCAAGTGCCGGTTGTGCAGACAGGGACCTCCGCCACGCACTTTTCACTTTTCGCTTTCGAGTTGCTCCTCACTCTCCTACCCTCCTTTTCTTCCCTCTGTCTGTCTTGCCCCTAACCTTCAGTTCCTAGCTAGAAGTTGAGAGGTATTTCTAACTGATGTGTGAACTATCAAGCAAGAAATCGGTGAACAAAGCGCTTCTAAACTGCTAAGTCTTCTTCTCTGCAGTACTTTGGGATGGAGTTGGCAGACTAGGAAAACCTATGTCCTCCAGGCAACAGCCTCTGGGCTAGTCACACAGGATGTCTGACAGAGGGCTTGGCAAGCTTCAAAGTCTGAGGAAAGGATCTGTCTTGGCTTCCTCAACTATTTTTTTTTTTTAAAAAACATTAAGCAATCTGTAATTTAAATGACACACATTGATTACTGTGCAAATAGCCAGCACACATCTTATTTCTTACAGAAATAAAAAATCACAGTGGCAGTTTATAAATACTAAGTTTTCTTTACAGTTTAGAAGAAGAGGATTCTAATTTGCATACACATTCTTTTTGAATGAAAGAATCCTTACCATCGTGAAGCCATTTCAGCTGTCTCATCCCTAATTACCACTTGGTATCTCCTTCTAACTCCCTTCCTAGTGGTCTCTTTGTTTTTAATTGGTGATTTCAACCATCTGGATCCACTAGCTTGAGAAGGCATGAGGGAGAAATGGAACATAAAAGAAAATAAACTCCCCCCCCCCATTTCAATCAGGTCCACATCTAAATGCTCCCATATCCCACAGCATTTCCTACATTGTAGGAAGTGTGTGTCAGCATAGGCCAGGCCGAGGATGTCTTGGTAATGAAGACAAAGAACAACACTAATGCCCAGTTAGTGTTAAGGGCGGGACTGCAAAGTACGTTAGGAGAGAATGCCCAGCCACATCTCTCTTTGCCATAAGGTGGGAGGAAGGAACTGGGTGGGGGATTAGGTGACTAGAAACTCACTTACCTGATTTCTTATTTGATAGTTCACACATCGATTAGGAATATCTGTCAACTTCTGGTTAGGAACTAAAGTGTAGGGATCAGACAGATAGGAGAAAGAAAGAGAGGAAAGGAGAGAGGGAGGCAGAGAAAGAAAGTTCATGGTAGAGGTCCCTGTCTGCAACCCCAGCACTTGGACAGTGGAGATGGGTGGATGACAAGCTCACACCAGAATGGACTACAGAGGGAGACCCTGTCTTAAATGATGCTGGGGTGTGTGTGATCAGACATGGAATGAGAAGAAGGGGCCATGGCTAACCACAAGGACAAGGACGGAGGAAGAAGAGATTTGAATACGACCGACTAAGGAAAGGAACCATGGGCCACTTCAGAAAGAAGAGTGATTCTGTCGCTGCTTTGGGACACCAAACTCTTTCCAGTGAAATAACTGCCCCTATGGAATGGGGCTGCTTGTGGCAAATCTTGGGGCTGTTAGTGTTTGGGTTTGTTTTAAAATTTGCTTGTATCCAAAGGATATGGTTGATTATGTTTAAGTAAGCATTACCCCTCTCCCGTCCTCTTCCTGGAGTAGCAAGGGTTTGGTTTGGTTTTGGGGTTGTTTTTTGATATTATTATGTTGTATTTTTCTGGTTGTGAATATTGAAGAAGACACTAAAGTTGTGATTAGTAAGTGAAGTGAACTATGAAAAGACTTACTAAATGTTACAAAATGAACAAATGATGGCTTCTTGGGGCCATGTTGGGATGTTTATCTTGAGGTTGAACAGTACTGCAAGTAGTACACTACTTCCTTCCCTCCTTCCTTCCTTCCTTTTTTCTTTTCTGTTTGTCCTTTACCTGGATCATTCTATCTTGATATGACCTTTGTGGCTTTGAATGGTAACTGTTACAAAAACTTTAAATTGATGCCAGTCTTATCTTCGATACCACCCTGGCCATTTTCATACATCGTTATCCTCTTCTCTGTATTCCATCGAGTCATGTCCATCTCTAGCTCCACTGGCTTTAATCCAAACTATTGCCATCGATCATCAAAGTTTCAACTATACCTTCCAGAGTGGCTATTATCATGGTCCCTTCTATTCTTTTTACTTAGGTAGTTTTAACAGTAAACTATAGCTATTAACTTATAAAAAGTGTACTGCTGAAACTTTTAATTTTAGGAGGACTGAAGGATTAGGGCTTTATCTACATAATCATGAGGGACTTGTCCTTTATTCTAGATACAAAGCTTCTGCTGTGGCTGATTTAAAGTCACCCACACTCTTGTCCATAACCCCTCACCAATAGCAAAGTAAGTTAGCCTAATAAAATTATGAATTCCCTGGAGTGAACTTTGGTAGAAACCAGTTTTTTTTTCCCTACTTGAATTACATTTCAAATATTTTCCCCTTTCCAGATCTCCCCTTTGGAACCTCCCTATTGACTCCCCCCTTCCTGCCTTGATTGTGGTATTCCCCTACCCACCCACTCACCCACCCTCCTCTTTCCCCCTTGGCATTCTCCTATACTGGGGGATCTAATACCCTCAGGCCCAAGGGCCTCTCCTCCCCCTGGTGTCTAACAAGACCCTCCTCTGCCACATATGTGGCCAGCACCATGGGTCACTCCATGTGTATTCTTTGGTTGGTGGATCAGTCTCCAGGAGTATCAGGGGGTCAGGCCAGTTGCCACTGTTGCTGCCTTTCTGGGGATGCAAACTCCTTCAGCTCCTTCAGTCCCTTCTCCAAGTCCTCCATCTGGGACCTCTCACTCCGCCCAACTGTTGCTTCGAAGTGACTCTTGGGTATTTCAAACTCTTGGGCTAATAACCACTTAACAGTAAGTACATACCATGTTCATTCATTTGTGACTGTATTACCTCGCTCAGAGTGATATTTTCAAGATCCATCCATTTGTCTGCAAATTTCATGAAGTCATTGTTTTTAATAGCTGAGTAGTATTCCATTGTGTAAATGTACCACATTTTCTGTATCCATTCCTCTGTGGAGGGACATCTGGGTTGATTCTAGCTTCTGGCTATTATAAATATGGCTGCTATGAACATAGTGGAACATGTGTCTTTATTACATGTTGGAGCATCTTCTGGGTATATGCCCAGGAGTGGAATAGCTGGGTCCTCAGGTAGTATTATGTTCATTTTTCTGAGGGTTCGCCAAACTGATTTCCAGAGAGGTTGTATCAACTTGCATTCCCACCAGCAATGGAGGAGTGTTCCTCTTTCTCCACATCCTCAACAACATCTGCTGTTACCTGAGTTTTTGATCTTAGCCATTCTGACTGGTGTGAGGTGAAATCTCAGGGTTGTTTTGACTTGCATTTCTCCCAATGATTAAGGATGTTGAACATTTCTTTAGGTGCTTCTCTGCCATTCAAGTTTCCTCAGTTGAGAATTCTCTGTTTAGCTCTCTTCCCCATTTTTTGATAGGGTTATTTGGATCTCTGGAGTCTAACTTATTGAGTTTTTGTATATATTGGATATTAACCCTCTATCAGACATAGGATTGGTAAAGATCTTTTCCCAATCTGTTGGTTGCTGTTTTATCCTATTTACAGTGTCTTTTGCCTTACAGAAGCTCTGTAATTTCATGAGGTCCCATTTGTCTATTCTTGATGTTAGCGCATAAGCCATTGGTGTTCTGATCAAGAACTTTTCCCCTGTGCCCATGTGTTCTAGACTTTTTGCCACTTTCTCTTCTATTAGATTCAGTGTATCTGGTTTTATGTGGAGGTCCTTGATCCACTTGGACTTGAGCTTTGTACAGGGAGATAGGAATGGATCAATTCTCAATCTTGTACATGTAGACCGCCAGTTGAACCAGCACCATTTTTTGAAGATGCTATCGTTTTTCCACTGGAGGGTTTCAGCTCCATTGTCAAAGATCAAGTGACCATAAGTATGTGGGTTCAATTCTGGGTCTTCAATTCTATTCCTTTGATCTACCTGCCTATCACTGTACCAATACCATGCAGTTTTTATCACTACTGCTCTGTAGTACAGCTTGAATTCAGGGAGGCTGATTCCTCCAGAAGTCCTTTTATTGTTGAGAATAGTTTTTGCTATCCTGTGTTTTTTGCTATTCCATATGAATTTGAGAATTTCTCTTTGTAAGTCTGTGAAGAATTGAGTTGGGATTTTGATGGGGATTGCATTGAATCTGTAGATTGCTTTCGGCAGGATGGCCATTTTAACTATATCAATCCTGCCAATCCATGAGCATGGGAGATCTGTCCATCTTCTGAGGTCTTCTTCAATATCTTTCTTCAGAGACTTGAAGTTCTTGTCATACAGATCTTTCACTTGTTTAGTTAGAGTCTCCCCAACATATTTTATATTGTTTGTGACAATTGTGAAGGGTGTTATTTCCCTAATTTCTTTCTCAGCCTGTTTATCCTTCGAGTACAGGAAGGCTACTGATTTGCTTGAGTTAATTTTGTATTCACCCACTTTGCTGAATTTGTTTATCAGCTGTAGCAGATCTCTGGTGGAGTTTTTCGGGTCACTTAAGTATACCATCATATCATCTGCAAATAGTGCTATTTTGATTTCTTCCTTTCCAATTTGTATTTCTTTGACCTCCGTTTGTTGTCTGATTGCTTTAGCTAGAACTTCAAGTACTATATTGAATAGATAGGGAGAGAAAGGGAACCCTTGTCTATTCCCTGATTTTAGTGGGATTGCTTCGAGTTTCTCTCCATTTAGTTTGATGCTGGCCACTGGTTTGCTGTATATATTGCTTTTACTATGTTTAGGTATGCTCCTTGAATTCCTGATCTTTCCAAGACTTTTATCATGAAGGGATGTTGAACTTTGTCAAATGCTTTTTCAGCATCTAATAAAATGTCCATGTGGTTTTTTTTCTTTGAGTTTGTTTATGTAGTGGATTACATTGATGGATTTCCAAGTATTGAACCATTCCTGCATCCCTGGGATGAAGCCTACTTGATCATGGTGAATGATTGTTGTGATGTGTTCTTGGATTCTGTTTGCAAGAATTTTATTGAGTATTTTTGCATTGATATTCATAAGGGAAATTGGTCTGAAGTTTTCTTTTATTGTTGGGTGTTTGTGGGGTTTTGGTATCAGTGTAACAGTGGCCTCATAGAATGAATTGGGTAGTGTTCCTTCCGTTTCTATTTTATGGAATAGCTTGAAGAGTATGGGTATTGAAGGTCCGATAGAATTCTGCACTGACCCCATCTGGTCCTGGGCTTCTTTTTGTTGGGAGACTTTTAATGACTGCTTCTATTTCCTTAGGAGTTATGGGACTGTTTAGATGGTTTATCTGATCCTGATTTAACTTTGGTAATTGGTATCTGTCCAGAAACTTGTCCATTTCCTCCATATTTTCCAATTTTGTTGTGCATAGGCTTTTGTAGTAGGATCTGATACTATTTTTAATTTCCTCAAAGTCTGTTGTTTTATCTCCATTTTCATCTCTAATTTTATTAATTTGCACACTGTCTCTGTGCCCTCTGGTTAGTCTGCCTAAAGGTTTATCTATCTTGTTGATTTTCTCAAAGAACCAGCTCCTGGTTTTGTTGATTCTTTGTATAGTTCTTTTAGTTTCCACTTGGTTGATTTCAGCCCTTAATTTGATTATTTCCTGCCTTCTACTCCTCTTGGGTGTATTAGCTTCTTTTTGTTCTAGAACTTTCAGGTGTGCTATTAGGCCTTTAGTATTTGCTCTCTCCAGTTTCTTTTTGTAGGCATTCAGAGCTATGAGTTGTCCTCTTAACATTGCTTTCATTGTGTCCCATAGGATTGGGTAAGTTGTACTTTCATTTTCATTAAATTCTAGGAAGTCTTTAATTTTCTTCTTTATTTCTTCCTTGACCATGTTATCATTGAGCAGAGCATTGTTCAACTTTCATGTGTATGTGTGCTTTGTGCTGTTGTTGTTGCCATTGAAGACCAACCTTAATCTGCAGTGATCTGATAGGAGTCATGGTATTATTTCAATCTTCTTATATCTGTTGAGGTTTGTTTTGCGACCAATTATATGATCAATTTTGGAGAAGGTACCATGAGGTGCTGAGAAGAAGGTATATTCTTTTGATGTAGGATGAAATGTTCTATAGATATCTGTTAAATCCAATTGGTTCATAGCATTTGCTAATTTCACTGTGTCTCTGTTTAATTTATGTTTCCAAGATCTGTCCATTGTTGATATTGGGGTGTTAAAGTCTCCCACTATTATTGTGTGAGGTGCAATACGTGCTTTGAGCTTTAGTAGAGTATCTTTTATGAATGTGGGAGCTCTTGCATTCGGGGCATAGATGTTCAGAATTGAGAGTTCTTCTTGGTAGATTTTTCCTTTGATGAGTATGAAGTGTCCTTCCTTATCTTTTTTGATGACTTTTGGTTGAAAATCAATTTTATCCGATATTAGAATGGCTACTCCAGTCTGTTTCTTGGGGCCATTTGCCTGGAAAATTGTTTTCCAGCCCTTTATTCTGAGGTAGTGTTTGTCTTTAACACGGAGGTGCATTTCCTGGATGCAGCAAAATGCTGGGTCTTGTTTATGGATCCAGTCTGTCAGTCTATGTCTTTTTATTGGGGAGTTGAGACCATTGATGTTAAGAGATATTAAAGAATAGTGATTGTTGTTTCCTGTTATTTTTGATGTTGTTTATGTGGCTATCTTCTTTTGAGTTTGTTGAAAGATTACTTTCTTGGTTTTTCTTGAGTGTAGTTTCCCTCCTTGAGTTGGCGTTTTCCATGTATTCTTTGTAGGGCTGGGTTTGTGGAAATATACTGTGCAAATTTGGATTTGTCGTAGAATATTTTGGTTTCACCATCTATGATTATTGAGAGTTTTGCTGGGTATAGCAGCCTGGGCTGGCATTTGTGTTCTCTTAGAGTCTGTATGAAATCTGCCCAGGATCTCCTAGCTCTTATAGTCTCTGGTGAGAAGTCTGGTGTATTTCTGGTAGGTCTGCCTTTATATGTTACTTGCCCTTTTTCCCTTATTGCTTTTAATATTCTTTCCTTGTTTTGTGTATTTGGTGTTTTGACTATAATGTGACGGGAGGAATTTCTTTTCTGGTCCAGTCTATTTGGAGTTCTGTAGGCTTCTTGTATATTTATGTTCATCTCTTTCTTCAGTTTAGGGAAATTTTCTTCTACAATTTTGTTGAAGATATTTACTGGTCCTTTAAGTTGGGAATCTTCACTCTCTTCTATACCTATTATCCTCAGGTTCTGTCTTCTCATTGCATCCTGGATATCTTGGATGTTTTGGGTTAGGAGTTTTTTGGGTTTTGTGTTTTCTTTGACTGTTGTGTCCATGTTTTCTATGATATCTTCCGCACCTGAGATTCTCTCTTCCATCTCTTGTATTCTGTTGGTGATGCTTGCATCTATGACTCCTGATTTCTTTCCTATGTTCTCTAACTACAGGGTTGTCTCCCTTTGTGATTTCTTTATTGTTTCTATTTCTGTTTTTAATTCCTGAATGGTTTTGTTCATTTGTTTGATTGTGTTTTCCTGTAATTCTGCCCATTTGATTGTGTTTACCTGTAATTCTTTAAGGGATTTCTGTGTGTCCTCTTTAAGGTTTTCCAGTTGTTTACCTGTGTTCTCTTGTATTTCCTTAAGGGAGTTATATATTTCCTTCTTAAAATCTTCTATCATCCTCTTGATAAGTGATTTTAAGTCTGAGTCTTCCTTTTCTGGTGTGTTGGGGTATCCAGGGCTGGCTGTGGTGGGAGAGCTGGATTCTGATGAAGCAAAGTAGGCTCGGTTTCTGTTCTTTGTGTTCTTGCCCTTGCCTTTTGCCATCTGGTTATCTCTGGTGTTAGCTGGTCTTTCTCTCTCTGACTGTGGCTTGTCTTTCCTACAGGCCCAGGTGTCAGAGTTCTTTGGAGACCAGTTCTCTTTCCTGGGTGTTCCTCAGTCTCTGTGTCTGAAGTCCTCTTGTTGCTGGCTTTTCCACACAAGTGGGTGGGCGGGTCGCTTTCTCCCTGCACTGGTTGGCAATGGAGGCCTGGTGGCCCAGGCAGAGGTCTCCTGCCACAGGTGGAAGCCAACAGGCTCTTACCTTCCGTCTGTTCCTCAGTTCCTGTGTCTGAAGCAGAAACCAGTTTTTGTTTTTTTTATTAGAAGTATATAAGGAGGACAAAGGTGCTGCTTAGATCTCCTCCAACTCAGGGAGAAAATTCTCTTAACACAGCCGGATAGGAATTCATCCGCATGGAGCTCAATTGATCATGAAAAAAAAACTCAATTAAACAATCATACACCCAATAAAACCCTAACAAATACTAGAAACATTATAATGACAAGATGTGTTGTGCTAATTACATACATCAGCAGGAAGACAGGATTATCGTAGGAAAGGTCAATGGCAGAAGAGCACATGTCAAGTTTGAAGAAATGAGTTAGTGAGGCAGGAAAGTGGCACAGTGGAGATGCAGAGAGCAAGCAGATCACACAGTGTTCTTCATGCCAGGTGATGGGTGGTTTCACTCCTGTACATTGAGAATGAATTGAAAAAGATCAGAGTGGACATGGAGTACCATTAGGAAGCTGCTACTGAGTTTCCAGGCGATGGTGTTCCCTCCCCGCATAGACTCTGGAGATGAAACAAAGGTGGATGGGTTCAGAAGACACTTTAGCATCAGTATAGACAGAACTTGAGTGGTCGTTTGGATGCAGCTGTAATAAGAAAACACGGGCATTAACAGATCCTAGGCTTGTAGAATTTACTGCAAAAGGAAGCTCAGGATGATTTCAGACAGAAGTTTTGGAATCGGGGGTGATGATATTGAAGGGTCTGTAATATCTTAAGCAATTATTTATCCTCTGTTGGGGTATAAAGCCCTCAAAGCTGTGAATTGTCTTCTCACTATATACCTAAAGACCACCATATTGCCTGGAATATAACTGATATAAAGGTCTTGAGTTCTTGCTTTACAAGTGAATTTATTAAAGAGCATATGCAGTTGGCTGAAACAGTTGGCACCACCCCTAATTTGGCTTTGGAAATTGCCTCATGTCTGAATTACAAGTTGATCTCTGCATGGGCTCTTTGCTTTGCCACTCAAACATTGACTCAGCCTTGCTGCTGAAAACAAGTGTCCTACCAAATGCAGCCTCATTTTGCTAGACCCTGCTCTATCTGGTATGTTTTCCCTTTTAATTTGTTCACCAATATAAAATTCCAAGCTATCTGTTTTCTGGCAACTAAAGGTATTACTATATACTTCTGGGAAATCTATGCATGTGAAAATCCCTCAGGTCATCCAAGGACATTTCAAGATCTCCATCTTAACATTATATTCTGCTACCCAATCCGAGATAATAGTCTCTATGTTCCTTCAAGATTTCCAAAGTTTCTTTGAGCAAAATTTTTCCTTGATAAATAGTATGTAAAAATTTCAGTCTTCTGTTTGTATGGCAACATCACACAAGTCATATTTATCTACTGTGTAATGGCAACCTAATCAGTTCAGATTCTTGCCATAAATCTTCCTATTTCCTAAACATATATTTTCTCAAATTTTCAGTAAACAACAGCTGTCATGTATCGAGCATGTACTCTGCTCCAAGTCTTACTCTTGTACTTTACTTGTAATGATTTACTTAATCTTCACAAATCTATGATGTGATTGTCATAGAATCCTGACTACGGGTGGTGAGGAAGTAAATTCAGGACAGACACACAGACACATGTTGAGGAAAGTTACCGTCAGTTCGTTTGTGCATTCTGATGGAGCAATATTAAATACTACAATAACAGGGAATCTTTGCATATTTGTTATGTGCAGAACAAAGGGAGGAACCAGCTAGTCCTCCATAGGAGGTCTCTGTAGGTCATCAGGCTAGGCTGTAAACATCTAGGAAGAAGAAGCTGCGGTTGCTAGTGTTTGCACACACTGGTCAATTGTTTGACCAGTCAACATTCATATTTAGACCAGAGAAAGGTTTTACCAATTTCCCATGGGTCCAATTACTTAGTTCTGAACAAGGCAGTGCCCATGTCAACAATACAGATTTACTCTGGACTTCGTTCATCTTCAGACATTCACTTAAGGCTTCCTCATAGAGGGTGCTGTTTTCTTTTTTCTTTCTTCCTTTCTTTTTTTTTTTTTTTTTTTGCAATCAGCAAGAGGTTTATTATTTCCAATGCATTGGAGTCGTCCTGCACATGAGACAGAGTCAACCCCATGGAGCCTGTTCAGGGATCTTATATAGGATTTTAGAGCAGCCGCTATTAGGTACAATGTGATTGGCAGAACAGAGTGACTTTTAAACTGATTGGTCTTTAGGGAATGAGGTAGCAGGGGCTTAATCAGCCCCTCCCTTCCAGCCTATATGCTTTCGAACCTGTTTCTCCCACATACTTGGGGGGGGGGACCCTGGTGGAATATCTGCTAGCTAGGTGGCCTTATCTCCGAAGAGGGGAGGAGGGGAAGAAAAGCATTTCTTTCATTCCATGGCCATTGTTGTTTGGGAGATCCTATGTGGAAGTAAGGGAGAGTGGCACAACTGGTGTTCACACTGGTGGTCTGACTTTAGAGTTCTTACTATTAACTCACCTACCACTGTGTTTCTCCCCAGCTTTCCCTCATATTAATGTACAGTAGATTTTCAATTTTTATGGCATATCTACTCTAAGACCTTTACAACAAACCACTTGAATCCAAACAAAGCTTAAACATTTTGATCCTGGGATGGAAGTAGAGTTTTGACTTAAATTTTTAGCCTGACCTCTGTGTTACCCGGCATCTCATCAACTGCCTCTCTATATGTTATTGTTCCCATGACTATGATGAATTCTGTCCTTCCTTCTCCATATGGGACTCTTTTCCTTTAGAGTCCATGCCAAATGTCTTCTTCATGAAGCTCTTGTTCTTTGCCTCAGCTCTTCTTGGGATACTCAACACTTGTCATTTTCCTTAATATTTGTCACAATTTTTTAAAGAATTTTTTTCTGTAAGCTCATGATTGTATAATTTTAGAGTTGAGATGGATATTATCATCAATACCAACAGATCTCATTCAGAAAAAAGCTACAATTGTTTAACCATTTGAAGGCAAACCAATGGCATTGACAATGTGATACAAACACTACATCTATCATGTTCTTAAACAAGTCATGACTCAAAAGTAAAACCCCACATCCAATAAGCCATTTCATTCCACATTATTCCCTTCCCCAATCCTTACCAACCCCCAATTTGCATTCTGTCTTTGAATTCATTGACTCAAACACATTACACAAATGGATGTCTACATGTAGACTTTCTTGTCTGGCTCTTCTCACTTAGCACAGTGCTTTGGAAATTCACTGACATTGTTAGCATGTATCAGCACCTCATTCATTCCTTTTCATGGATGAATAATATTCTACTGATGGACATTGGATGTCTTCCACTTCTTAGTTTTTGCAAGCTGTGCACCTTGTAATTTAGGGCTTTTGTGCTGTGTTATTTTCTTCATCTCTAACTACAGTTATAAATTAATTAGCACTAGGTAGTAATCCATGGATGTCCAAATCACAGATGTCCAAACCAGATAGAGAGTGCTTCTATGTTTGAAGCTGGGGGTACAGCAACTGTTCCTGATGTGTGGCACCAGGCCTTTCCAAAGCTATCCATGGAGCACCATTTTAAGACCCAGGGCTAGTTAGTTCCTTCTGTATAACAAATGAAGAGAGAGAAGTCTACTAAAACAAAACAGCTTGTGAATGTGATTTCGTGCCCTCCCCTCAGGGCAGTCAAATACAAGAATATAAAATAGCAGGAATTAGCCAAACTGGGGTTAGATGACACATTTTCAGAAATCTAATTTGTGGTAAATATCACAGATCTTTGCTAAGGAAGACTTACAAACAACCCAAGAAACAAAACCTGAACTCTTAAACAAAACCACAGACTTAACTTCTTTAATTAAAGAGATCAAGCGTCTCATTCTATAGAACTGGTAACTGCAACACAAAGTACAACTCTTTGCTTCACATTAGATTATCCAGGGTAAACTTTAGATAGCTCAGTTCAAAAGAATTCCTGATGGCAGAAGCCAGGAGTAGAGTGTGAAAGTGTTTTCTGCTGGTCCTAAGGAACTCACAAGGGCTAAGAACCTTTGGCTTTGGCAGTTGCTACAGGTGCATTGTTCTGATTGAACAACTGGATTTAGTTGTCAATTCCCCCAAGTCCCAATACCTATGGACCTTCTTGGCTACTTCCAGGCATGTTGTTTACACCAGTCTCTGAATAAGTAGGACATTCCTGCATTAATCATATTACCTTTTCTTTATTATTAAGCTTGTTCCTTGCCATTTTATACATATTAACAACACTTCTGACCCTATACTTTAATTACAGTTTTTAAGGTCAAATATAATTGCAACACTTCCTCTTCCCCATTTTCTTCCTCTAGTTCCTCTCACATCTCCTATGTCCCTCCCTTTATCTTCTCAAGTGCCTTTTCAACTTTCTGTTTTTGAATCTATCATATATCATCTATCTACTTATAGATAGATTTTGATAGACATATATAAGTAAAACTGATGAGTTTATTTATTGGGCTTTGGGTGTATAAGATTTCAGGGACAATAACTTCATATTGGATAACCAAATTCCAGGCTCATTCTTGGCATATACTAGCTTTCACTTTCTGTAGTCACTAGTTGCTTTTATTCCTTTGTCTAGGACCCTGTAAGGTTTCTCTCTTTTCTGTTAGTGTGTCTGTTGATATTGTTGAAGTCTTGTTGATGTAGCCATACCTTATTGAGATCTTATGGGGGCTAGCTTCCCTGTCTTGTTTAGGATATCTCACACCAGATACTTGAAGAGTAATGAGGCACAAAAAAGAAAATTAAAGGAATATAATAGGAAAATAAGTCAAATTATCCCTAATTGCAGATGATATGATACTGCAATAAGACATCCCCATAATTCCACCAGAAAATTTCTAGAAACAAGCAAGTTCACTAAAGTGTCACATCCAACAAACTCACAAAAACCAATAACCTTTGGGCACATCACCAACACTGAGAAAGAAGTCATGGGCACAATAATCTATTTTGGAATAAATGTAACCAAGGAGTGAAAGACCTTTATGATGAAAACTTCTGATCTTTGAAAACTAATTGGGGAATCTACTAGTAAGTAGAAGACCACTAATATTTATGGATCAGTAGAATGAATATGTGAAAATGACCATCCTACCAAAAGCTTTTAGCAGGCTCAATGTATTCCTAATCAAAACACCCATGGCATTATTCCTCACAGAAACATAAGCAAAAAAGTCCTAAAATTCTTATATAACCAGGAAGGATTCTCAGATTGCCAACTCTAGTCATAGCCACTTCTTGGCAAGGGTTTGTCTTTATTATCGGCTGCTGCAAGAATTGGAGTTATTTTCCAATTAGAACACAAGGTCTTGGGAATGAGGAATGGAACTAGATCCCCACTTTCCTCTGCCATCCTTACTGCTCTCCTAAAACCTGTATTTATTTTTATTTTATACAAAATCATAGCTATCCACTTATTAACTGAAGGTTGAACAGTCTATATTTACATAATGTCTCAAGACTAAATGTGGTTCAAAAAGAAGTGGATATTCTTTGAAGAGTGCTACATGTTATTTACATACAATATCTTATATTTCTAATATAATTGGTTAAAAAACCCCCAACCATTCCTATTTCTGCTTCCCTGGAAAAATGATATAGGGAAATACAGAGGAGAGAAGACAAAACTTAACTCTTTTCCATTTTAATTCAAGCTGGCTTCAGTAGAAAAGAAATCACTGATACTTCATAATTTTCAGAAGATTTAGAATTTACACATCTCATTTAATGTCTGCAGTAGGTTGGCAGAAATTATCTATATCACCAACAAATCCTCTGTGTGTGTGTGTGTGTGTGTGTGTGTGTGTGTAAACTGTTTAAGGTCCAACTTATAAGTAATACAGTGTGAACCCAAAGTTGTTCTATTCTAAAGCCTATGCAATTTTATAAATTCCTTATGCCTTTTAATTGTACAGCTTGAAATATTTGATTATTCCAGTTCTGTGTATAGGGTTCTGTGTATAGGGTTCTGTGTATAGGGTTCTGTGTATAGGGTTCTGTGTATAGGGTTCTGTGTATAGGGTTCTGTGTATAGGGTTTCTCGTGCCAAGGTTGATGAAACTAATAGGACAGGAAATGATAATTTTTGAAAAAAATCATCTAGAAAGATTTCTTACCAAAAATATGAGTGAGATTAAAAGATGAAGTGGAAGTTTACCTTCTTCTGACTCAGGGTCATCCTCTGTAATTTAGGCAGTCCTACATGGATTGAGTTCTAAGGCTGGTACCAGCTGCTGTCTACTAATTTCTCAGTTGAGCTACTTTCGGACTCTAGTACTAGATGTAGCATCCTCATCAGGGATGTAAAAGACACTAACAGAGGCATGTGACTTTTGTCTGGGGTTATGACTACGTTTGTGAGATTCTGGCTAGCCTTTGAAAAGGATGCAGGTGATTCTTCATGTAGAGACTTGAGAGAGTCAAGCATAGCCTAGTTTAATACTATTTCCTGTAGCAGTCCTTCAAACCCCAAACTATAGAAGTATCTAAATAGTGTTCATGGATCAAAAGAGCATTTACCTAATAGATATAAAATGGCTTTGCAAGCACTGGCAACATAAGCCTATCACAATGGGAACCAGAATGGGGGCAAGAAGTGGAGCAGAAAGCAGTCGAAAGCAACAATCTTTATCAGAGATCAGAGTCAGAGACCAGGACAGGGAGTTCCCTTCTCTACTGCCACTCCAATTAATCCTCATCTTCAGTTTTCCAGTGAGGCTTTCTGGGGGCCTCCTGGAAGAAATAGTTCATTCCAGACACACTTTGAGAAACCAGAACAACCTACACTCCCTCTGAGGTTGGATTTGGATACTCCTTAGTTCCAGACTCCTCAACAGACCTTTCTAGCAGTTATAAATGGGGGCTCTGGCAAGCACCTGGGAACAACTCTCCTCTTCTGGGCTTGGGTTTCAGAAAACAGCCTGGGAGGATGCTCTCCAGCTCCGGTGCCTCTTGGGATCTGTGAGAGAATAGAGGCTAAGAGGGATTAAAGCTGCCCTGAAACCTTGTAGCCTGGGGAGAGCTGGGGAACAGAGGCGGAGTCACCTCCCCAGTTAATCCATCACTGCCACTGTGGCTGCATGAAAGCCATCCCCTGAACTGTCTGTCTGTCTGTCTGGAAGGATAACCTGCCACCACTGGCTTGGGCTTTCCGTTGAATTATAACACTTACCTTCTCATATGGCCTTTCGTCAAGAGGCTTAAGTGTTTTTCTTTCTGTGGGCCTTACTGACCATACTTCCCTTATTCATTATCAGCATAGGAGCTTGCCATGCTGAGCCCATATGCAGCACCCCCAACCCCCAACCTCCAACCCCCAGGGGCTCGTTAGCAGCAACAATTTTCTAATTCAGAACAGACTCTCCTCTGAGCAAAAGATCATACAAGTACAACTGCCCTTAACAGAACTTATCAAAGTCAGGGATTTTAGAAACAAGATGTAAACTCCCCCAAAAGATGGGAGCCATAAATACTCCATATTTGAGTTTACCTGGAGAATTGTATGTCTTAGGGATTTTCTGTGTGGCTGGGTTTAGAGTAAAGCATAGGCTGGAACTGTAAGGTCATTTGAAGATCATATTAGTACGGGTTATTACTTTGAGGAGAGGGCTGTGGATTGTTTAGGGTGTTGAGAGTGAGGGATCCATAGTCAGGATACATGTGCTTTAACCCTGACTTGTTAACAAATTATTTTCTTTGTATATAGTTATGTATTTTAAGATTCACTTGCTTTTATGTGTATAAGTGTTTTCTTTGCATGTATGTCTATCACATGGGTGCCAAATGAGAGCTCTGGAATATTGGATCCCCTAAAACTGGAGTTACAGGAACCTATTTTGCTACTGTGTGGGTTCTGGGACTTGAACCCAGTCATCTGCAAAAGCAGTGAGTGCTCTTAACCTCTGATTTATCACTACAGCACCACATTTATTTATTTTAATTGACAAACAGTTGATGCGCATTTATTATAAAGAGATTAACACATCCACTTAACATATCCATTATACCACTTACGATTTGTCTATGAGGAGAGTGTTTAAAATCCATTAATTTACCGAATTTGAAATCCATAAGATACTATTGGTAACTACAGTCAGTCTCAGCTACAGCAAACCGCTACAATTATTTCTCTTATCGGACTGAAACTTTGCATCCAGTGACCCTATCCATCACCATCTGCTTGCTCTTAGTCCTTGAGCTCCTGGCCTCTGGTAACTATCACACTATTTTCAGCTTCTGTGACTGACATTTTCTATTCACAGGTAGGTGAGATCGTGCTGCATCTGTCTTTCTGTAGCTGTCCTATTCCCACAGCACAGTGTCCTTCAGGTTCATCTCTGCTGTTGCAAGTGACAGGATTTTGTATTGTGGAAATATAAAGGGGGCTAGCAGTTTTGGAAAACCATATGGTAGACAGCTCCTCAAAACCAAAACCAGAATGAACATATACCCCGGCAACTTCATTTCAGGGCAAATAGTTAAAGTAACTGAAGTTAGTATGTGGAATGTTCATGTCTGTTTTAACAATTACTGTAGCTGTAAAGTTAGGAATCAATATCACTGCAAATCAATGGATGTACATACAAAATGTGATGTCTATGAACAATAAGAGTCATTTTATGAAGCCTTTAAAAAAGGAATGTTTTGGACTCAAAATATTTTTTTCCTAAAAATATTTTTTTATGTTTTTGATACTTTATTTACATTTCAAATGTTTTACCCTTTCCAGGTCTCCCCTTTGAAAACTTCCTATCCCATCCTCCCTCCCCTGCCACTATGGGGGTGCTCCCCCAGCCACCCACCCACCCACCCACTCTCGTCTTTCCTCCTTGGCATTCTCCTATACTGGGGGATCTAATACCCACAGGCCCAAGGGCCTCTCCTCTCCTTGATGGCCAGCAAGGCCCTCCTTTGCCACATATGTGGCCAGCACCATGGCTCCCTCCATGTGTATTCTTTGGTTGGTGGTCAAGTCTCTGGGAGCACTGGGGGGTCTGGCCAGTTGACACTGTTGCTCCCTCAATGGGGCTGCAAACTCCTTCAATCCCTTCTTCAACTTCTCCATCTGGGACCCCACGCTCAGTCCAATGGTTTCTGTGAATTGAATCTTGGATATTCTGAACATTTGGGCTAATAACCACTTATCAGTGAGTACATACTGTGCTCATTCTTTTGTGACTGTGTTACCTCGCTCAGGATATTTTCAAGTTCCATCCATTTGCCTGAGAATTTCATGAAGTCATTGTTTTTAATAGATGAGTAATATTCCATTGTGTAAATGTACCACATTTTCTGTATCCATTCCTCTGTTGAGGGACATCTGGGTTCTTTCCAGCTTCTGGCTAGTATAAATATGGCTGCTATGAACATAGTGGAGCATGTGTCTTTATTACATGTTGGAGCATCTTCTGGGTATATGCCCAGGAGTGGAATAGCTGGGTCTTCAGGTAGTATTATGTCCACTTTTCTGAGGGTCTGACAAACTGATTTCCAGAGTGGTTGTACCAGCTTGCAATCCCACCATCAGTGGAGGAGTGTTCCTCTTTCTCCACATCCTCTCCAGCATCTGCTGTCACCTGAGTTTGTGATCTTAGCCATTCTGACTGGTGTGAGGTGGAATCTCAGGGTTGTTTTGAGTTGCATTTCCCTGATGACTAAGGATGTTGAATATTTCTTTAGGTGCTTCACAGCCATTCAACTTTCCTCAGTTGAGAATTCTCTGTTTAGCTCTGTTCCCCGTTTTTTGATAGTTATTTGGTTCTCTAGAGTCTAACTTCTTGAGTTACTTGTGTATATTGGATATTAGCCCTCTATCAGATATAAGATTGGTAAAAATCTTTTTCTAATCTGTTGGTTGCTGTTTTGTCCTACTTACTGTATCCTTTGACTTACAGAAGCTTTGCAAATTTATGAGGTCCCATTTTTCGATTCTTGATCTTAGAGCACAAGCCATTGGTGTTCTGTTCAGGAACTTTTCCCCTGTGCCCATGTGTTTGAGACTTTTTCCCACTTTCTCTTCTACTAGATTCAGTGTATCTGATTCTATGTAAAGGTCCTTGATCCACTTAGACTTGAGCTTTGTACAAGAAGGTAGGAATGGATCAATTTGAACTCTTCTACTTGTTGACCACCAGTTGAACCAGCACCATTTGTTTAAAACTGCTGTCTTTTTTCCACTGGATGGTTTTAGCTCCTTTGTCAAAGATCAAGTGACCGTATATGTGTGGACTCATTTCTGGGTCTTCAATTCTATTCACTTGATCTACCTGCCTGTCACTATACCAATACCATGCAGTTTTTATTACTATTGTTCTGTAGTATAGTTTGAGGTCAAGGATGCTGATTCTCCCAGAAGTTCTTTTATTGTTGAAAATAGTTTTTGCTATCCTGGGTTTTTTGTTATTCTAAATGAATTTGGGAATTGCTCTTTCTAACTCTATGAAGAACTGAGTTGGAATTTTGATGGGGATTGCATTGAATCTGTAGAATGCTTTCAGCAGGATGGCCATTTTTACTATATTAATCCTGCCAAACCTTGAGCATGTGAGATCTTTCCATCTTCTGAGGTCTTCTCTGCTTTCATTCTTCAGAGACTTGAAGTTCTTGTCATATAGATCTTTGAATTGTTTGATTAGAGTCACACCAAGATACTTTATATTGTTTGTGACTGTTATGAAGGGTTTCTTTCCCTAATTTCTTTCTCAGCCTGTTTATCCTTTGAGTATAGGAAGGCTACTGATTTGTTTGAGTTAATTTTATATCTGGTAATTTTGTTGAAGTTGTGCTACCAACTGTAGCACTTCTCTGGTGTAGTTTTTCGGGTCATTTAAGTATACTATCTTATCATCTGCAAATAGTGATATTTTGATTTCTTCCTTTCCAATTTGTATCTCTTTGACCTCTTTTTGTTGTCTAATTGCTCTAGATAGAATTTCAAGTACTATATTGAATAGATAGGGAGAGAGAGGATAGTCATGTCTAGCCCCTGCTTTTAGTGGGATTTCTTCAAGTTTCTCTCCATTTAGTTTGATGTTGGCTACTGGTTTGCTGTATATTACTTTTAGTCTGTGTAGGTATGGGCTGTGAATTCCTGATCTTTCCAAGACTTTTATCATGAAGTGATGTTGAATTTTGTCAAATGTTTTTCAGCATCTAATGAAATGACTGTGAGATTTTTTTCTTTGAGTTTGTTTATGTAGTGGATTACATTGATGGATTTCCGGGTATTGAACCATCACTGCATCCCTGGGATGAAGCCTACTTGATCGTGGTGAATGATCATTTTGATGTGTTCTTGGATTCGGTTTGCAAGAATTTTGTTGAGTATTTTTGCAACGATATTCATGAAGGAAATTGGTCTGAAGTTTTCTTTTTTGGTTGGGTCTTCGTGAGGTTTTGGTATCAGTGTAATTGTGGCCTCACAGAATGAATTGTGTAGTGTTCCTTCTGTTTCTATTTTGTGGAATAGTTTGAAGAGTATTGTTATTAGGTTTTCTTTGAAGGTCTGATAGAATTCTGCACTAAATTCATCTGGTCCTGAGCTTTATACAGTTGGGAGACTTTTAATGATTGTTCCTATTTCTTTAGGGGTTATGGGACTGTTTAGGTGGTTTATCTGATCCTGACTTAACTTTGGTATTTGGTATCTGTCTAGAAACTTGTCCATTTCACCCAGATTTTCCAATTTTGTTGAGAATAGGCTTTTGTAGTAGGATCTGATGATTTTATTAATTTCCTCAGAGTCTGTTGTTGTATTTCCCTTTTCATTTCTGATTTTGTTAATTTGGATACTGTCTCTGTGCATTCTGGTTAGTCTGCCTAAGGGTTAATCTATCTTGTTCATTTTCTCAGAGAACGAGTTCCTGGTTTTGTTGGTTCTTTGTATGGTTCTTTTTGTTTCTACTTGGTTGTTTTCAGCCCTGTGTTTGAATATTTCCTGCCTTCTACTCTTGTTGGATGTATTAGCTTCTTTTTGTTCTAGAGCTTTCAGGTGTTCTGTTAAGCTGCTAGCATATGCTCTCTCCAGTTTCTTTTTGGAGGCATTCAAAGCTATGAGTTTTCCTCTTAACACTGCTTTCTTTGTGTCCCATAGGTTTGGGTATATTGTACTTTCATTTTCATTAAATTCTATGAAGTCTTTAATTTCTTTCCTAATTTCTTCCTTGACCAAGTTATCATTGAGTAGAGCATTGTTCAGCTTCCATGTATATGTGGGTTTCTGCTGTTTTTGTTGCCATGGAAGACCAGCCTTAATCCATAGTGATCTGATAGGAGGCATGAGATTATTTAAATTTTCTTATATGTGTTGAGGTTTGCTTTGTGACTAATTACATTGTTAGTTTTGGAGAAGGTACCATGAGGTGCTAAGAAGAAGGTATATTCTTTTGGTTTAGGATGAAATGTTCTATAGATATCTGTTAAATTCATTTGGTCCATAACATCTGTTAGTTTCACAATGTCTCTGTTTAGTTTGTGTTTCCAAGATCTGTCCATTGATGATAGTGGGGTGTTGAAGTCTCCCACTATTATTGTATGAGGTGCAATGTGTGCTTTGAGCTTTAGTAAAGTTTCTTTTATGAATGTGGGTGCCCTTGCATTTGGAGCATAGATGTTGAAAATTGAGAGTTCTTCTTGATAGATTTTTCCTTTGATGTGTATGAAGTGTCATTCCTTATGCTGGGTCCTGTTTATGTATCCAGTCTGTTAGTCTATGCCTTTTTATTGGGGAATTGAGTCCATTGATATTAAGAGATATTAAGGAATAGTGATTGTTGCCTCCTGTTATTTCGATGTTATTTTTATGTTCTTTTGGGTGTGTTGAAAGAATATTACTTTCTTGCTTTTTCTAGTATGTAGTTTCCCTCCTTGTGTTGGTGTTTTCCATCTATTGTCCTTTGTAGGGCTGGATTTGTGGAACAATATTGTGTAAATTTGGTTTTGTCATGGAATATGCTTGTTTCTCCATCTATGGTAATTGAAAGTTTTGTTGGCATTTGTGTTGTCTTAGGGTCTGTATAACATCTGCCCAGGATCTTCTAGCTTTCATAATCTCTGGTGAGAGATCTTGTGTAATTCTGATAGGTCTGCCTTTATGTTACTTGACCTTTTTCCTTTACTGCTTTTAATATTCTTTCTTTGTTTAGTGCATTTGGTGTTTTGACTATTATGTGATGAGAGGAACTTCTTTTCTGGTCCAATCTATTTGGAGTTCTGTAGGCTTCTTAAATGTTTATATTCAGTTCTTTCTTTAGGTTAGGGAAGTTTTCTTCTATAATTTTGTTGAAGACAATTACAGACCCTTTAAGTTAGGAATCTTCACTCTCTTCAATACCTAGTATCCTATGTTTGGTCTTCTCACTGTGTCCTGGATTTCCTGGATGTTTTGGGTTAGGAGCTTTTTCTATTTTGCATTTTCTTTGACTGTTGTGTCAATGTTTTCTATGGTATCTTCTGCACCTGAGATTCTCTCTTCTAACTCTTGTATTCTGTTGGTGATTCTTGCACCTATGACTCGTGATCTCTTTTCTAGGTTTTCTATCTCCAGGATTGTCTCTCTTTGTGATTTCTTTATTGTTTCTATTTCCATTTTTAGATCCTGATTTTATTCAATTCCTTCACCTGTTTGGTTGTGTTTTCCTTTAATTCTTTAAGGTTTTCTTTTATGTTTCCTCTTTAAGGATTTCTACTTCTTTTCTGTGTTCTTTTGTATTCTTTAAGAGAGTTATTTATGCCCTTTATAAAGTCCTCTATCATCATTATGAGATGTGATTTTAAATTTGAGTCTTTCTTTTCTGGTGTGTTGGTGTATCCAGGGCTCACTGTCCTGGGAGAATTATGTTCTGATGATGCCAAGTAGCCTTGGTTTTGGTTGCTTATGTTCTTGCCCTTGCCTTTTGCCATCTGGTTATCTCTGGTGTTAGCTGGTCTTTGTTGCTTGTTCCTCCTGCAAACCTCTGTGTCAGTACTCCTGGGAGACCAGCTCTCTCTGACAGGAATTTTGAGTTGGAAAGCTGTGGTACAGGGTCAGCCTGGGATGCAGACAGAAACCAGATGGATCCTTGGTTCTCCAGCTGTTCCTTGGTTCCTGTGTCCTTATGGTTCTTTAAGGGTTCCTCTTGGGCTAGGAATTTGAACAGAAGTGGTGGTCTTGTCTGTGCCGGAGCGTTTCAGCACTCCTGGGAGACCAGCTCTCTCCTGGCGTTATTTGGGTATGGATCCCTGTAGCATGGGATCAGCTCAGTGGCCCCAGAGGGAAACCAGGAGGCTCCTTTCCCAGGCCACTCCTCAGTCCCTATATCCTGAGGGTTCCAGATGGGTCCCTCTGAGCAGAGGTCCTGGTCTTTCCCCCCTCACAGAATTGTCCACACTCCTGAGAGGCTAGCTCCCTCCCAGTGTTATTTGGGTTATTGAGCCCTGTGGCACAGGATCAGCTCCCTGGCTGTAGACGGAAATCGGAAGTCTGTTCCTCTAGCTCTCCATTCCTTAACATTTTTTGCACATCTATTATGTAAGAGACATGACTTTAGCTTTGAAGGTTACAGTGGTTGCTAAGGTAGGGATAATGATCTCGAAGTCTAGCAGGACAGTCACCTATGAGAACAAGGAATTCTGCTCCAGTGTGCTCCGCAGAGCAGGCGACATCAGCAATGCAAAGGACAGCTCCTTGTCTTCTGTTGACATCTCTTGTTCCAACTAGTATATCCCCGTCCTATACTCTTTTCTTGCAGACCAAATTGAAAGAGAAATGGGTTTTGAGGAGTTCTGTTGTCTTTCAGCCTCTTTTTCCTGACACTTCAAGTCCAGAGTTGGGGAGTAATTCGCAGGGAGTCATAAAAAGCTCTTTCCTGCTGCAGGCTTTAGGGTTTTTCCAATGACTTCACAGGCCATCTGGATTTGAAGACAGCAGCCACATCCAGAGAGCAAGGGCACGTGGGTGCACGCACGAGCATACACACACACACACACACACACACACACACATGCACACACACACTCGCTTAGCCTGGCCCTTCCTACCTTCCCTTTAAGATTAGCAGCATTATAACTGTCCTACAGAGCTGTCATTTAAATGCCCTGAGCTGGGGAGGGATGACATTTTCTCTGCAGTCTTCCTTGTGGCAAATACAGTGAATGTTCAGCTTGGAGGCTCTGACAACAGGTGAGAAGTGAAGTTTGGAGATTCTTGTAAAATTATCACATAGTCTCCTGCCAAGAAAATGGAAGCTATTTCCCAACAGGAAGCTGGTTTTAACCCTTACCACATAAAGGATTTAGAATGGCTATAAGCACATGCATTTAAAACCTAAATGTTTTAGGAAATGGCTTCCTAAGACTTTAGAATATAAGGAAAACCCTATTCAATGATCATAGAACAGGGGCATATAAAGGAAAGGACTAGGAAGTCTACACAGAACACTTGCCTAACATGTAAGGTCTTCCATAAATAAGACTTGGAGGAAAAGGAAGGAATCCAGATATTTATGCCTGAATACATGCTCCTGGAACACATTTGTTCCTGGAACACTGGTGGGTACCCAAGTCTGTAGACACTCAAGACCCTTACAGGAAAACAGCTTAGTATTTCTCTAATAAACAAGCATGTGCGCAAGCACGCGCCTGTGCACGCGCTCGCGCACACACACACACACACACACACACACACACACTTCTCTTACATACTGTAACTAATAATTTAAGCTTGCCTTTTATTTGGGCTGTGATGTAATTATATACATCCCTGCACACAGGTAAGGGAAGGCAAGTAAATACTGGGAATATATGGTGGTTGCCATGGCAACAGACACACGTAATTGTCGCCTATGGGTGACGTTATCACTGGATTCAGAGGTCAATGCCAATGTAACTCACCATAAATAACTCAATTTTTATAATACTTGATCCCATATAAATTCTGTGTGACTAGTTATTAAACTATCATTTATGGATTGAGGTTAAGGGGGAAGAAATGCCTGCACACATTCCTAGAGAGGCAATTATAGTCTTTCAAGCATTTTCACTTGTAGTTGGAACAATTCACAGACATAAAACCCCATGGTTATGGACCTGCAGACGGATATTGTGAGGTGTAAGAAAGGTCTTCAGGACTCAGCACTGTGTTAGTCTCTTTCCCAATCACTGCACAATGTACCTGACAAATGCACCTTAAGAAAGAATGGCTGATCTTTGCTTATGGTTTGAGGATACAGACCATTATGGTGGGGTGGACATGGAGGCAGATACACAGAGCAGCTGGCCACGTTACATCTGCAGTCAGGGAGTCAACAGGGAAGAAGGCTTGTGCTCACCTTACTCTATCCTTTTAGGTTAGGCTGGAACCCAAGCCTGTGGAATGGTGACACCCACATTTAGAGTGAGTCTTTCCAATGCACTCAGTCCAGACCCTAGCTACAGGTCTCCTTCAAAGGCAATTGACAATCAAGATTAGCCAGAAGACTATGGTTTAGTTCCCAGCACCCACATGGCAATTCACAACAATATGTAAGTCTAATTGTAAGAAATCTGACATCCTCTTCTGGCATCCACAGGCAATAGGTACACATGGATGCACAGATGTACATGCAAGCAAATCATTCATATGCACACAATAAAAATAAATCTTTTGAAAATTAATTAAAAAGTCATTAAACATTGGCTCACAGCCATATGTGTTCATGAGTGGGTCATGCAAAATGAGGTAAATGACCAACAAGCGTGTGCACTATGTCTTTGGATCAGAGTTTATTATGGAATTCCTCCACAGGTTGGAGTATGGAGCAGGGTCAACACAGAGGACTACAGCAGGAGGAGATATATGAGCTGCGATGAACCTTAATAATTTTTGTACTTGCTATAATAAACTACTGCAAGCTTGGTGGCTTAAAAAAAGCAAGTGTATAGTCCAGTCACTATCCAGTTCCAAATCAGATTTCTGCAAAATAACATCTCTGCCACAGGCTGTAAGGAAGAATCTGACCCTCACTTGTCATCCGCTGTGGTCCCTAATCTTCCTTGGCTTGTGACAGCCTAATTCAGTCTCTGCCTCTACAAACACATTGTCTTCTCCTTGAGTGTGTGTCTCTCCTTCTGCCCTTGAGTCTTTCACACTTTTCTTCCTAGGAACCTGGCAGTACAATGAGAACCCACCCAGTTGACCTAGGATGTCTTCCCATCTCAAGAACTTTAATTTAATTACACTTGAAAAGACTTCTTTGCCTTGCTCTGTAACACTGAAAGGTTCTAGAGACTAGAAATTGATATCTTTGGGTGGTGAGTATCCTACCCACCACAGAATCCTTAATTCACTATTTCTGGGACTTAGACTGTATTTGGGGATGCACAGTCTATTCCCTGGTATAGTTGAGTATGACTGGAGTAGTAAGGATGATCTTAACCATAACCTTGTCCTATCAGCACTTTTGGTTTCATGTCCATGGACCTCAGTGGATGTTGAATCAGAGCAATAATGAGTCCCCAGGAGACACCTGGAGAGAACGGGGAGGAAAGATCTAGCTAGCATATTTGTAGAGGTCAGACATTGCTAACATCAAATAAGACACAAAACAGCTCCATACTAAAACACTCTTCTCATTCTATATGTTCTGTAAGGCTGAGAACCTTGCTCCAAAGTGACCAGAAATTCAAGCTACATAATTGCTTTGTGATGACAGAAGTATGAACACCATGCTGTAAGCTGTGAGGAAGGCTTTGACATCACAGCCCGTATTCCTTGTCAACTATGATATAATTTGTTCCCTCAGCACTCTTCCAGGTCCGGTCATCTAATTGTCAGACATGTGGATTCCGTCATGCTTTCTTTGTATTGTCATATGGTTAGAAAGATGTACCATAAGAAATAAATCTTGGAAACATTAAATTTAACACTCAGAATAAATAGTCATATACACCTTAAATGGGGATTCTTTATCACCTGGATGGAGAAATTTAGTCTTAAAAAATTTAAGTAGCTTATTCAGGATCCGATATGGTGAATTCAATCCAAGAACGTTCTCAAAGGCTTTATCATAAGTCTCCATACGAGGTTCTATCTTAAGGATTCAAAGAAAGCCACAGCTAGACCCTGGAGAATAAGTAGCTCACTGACTTTATGCTGAGAAATTAGAAGCTGCTGAGTATTTCTTTCCATAGAATTCCAAGAACTCTGGGATGCCAAAGAATAATAGATAAATTATCAAGTTCCCCCAGGAAACTAAGATCGTTATTGTCTGGTGGAAAATTCTGGTTTTATTGTTTCCTTGTTTTTTAAAAGGACCCCAGAGAAGACCTGAAAAACTTTCAACTATGCAAAGTGTCATCTGTAAGCATTTGACACACTTCAAAGTCACCAAATGAGAGCGATGCTGTAGTGTGGCACTGTACTGCCTCAGTCAGTACAGGCTGTTGGTTTCACAGGTTTCATTTAACTTCTGAACTCCACATTTTATTTCAAAACACCCAGTGTATCTTTAGAAACACTGATAGTATTGGATCTGTTGTATTAGAAATTAGCATCTATGAATCTATGAAAGGAACCACCTTCTAGAACACAGGTATTCTTTAAACTCATTGTTAGACACACTCCCTGACAAGGATATTAGGAAGGTGGACTACTATGTAATGGAGGCAGTACAATGTGGGGTTATTAGTGCAACAAGAGGGAGACTTTTCAGAACTTTAATAACTGTGTGATGTGTGATTGAGTAGAATGCTTACACTGTAGCTAGGAATTATTCTTTGAAGAAAAAAAAGTCTTCCCAGCAACCATCTGTGCCAAACGAGTTATCTGTATCTCCAACTGTTCTTTTTTGTTGTTGTTTGATTTTTTGATTTCTTCTTCTAATTTGTGTTGCATTTGCACATGTGTGTGCATGTGCTCGTGTGCATGAGCACCTGCTTGCCACAATGCAGGTGTGGAGATAAGAGGGCAGATTTGTAGAGCCAGTTTGCTCCATCCCCCGTTACATGGGTATGGGTTCCGGGATTAAAACTCAGGTTGTCAGCCTTGTGAGCTCCACTGAGTTGCTTTGCCCAACCCCAACATGGCCTTCTAACCTATGGGGGATGTAAACTTGGTGAGTCTCATGAGTCACACTCTTCATTTCACCACGAGTGGATGGGGGTTTGTGACTTGCTCTATTCATTAGAAGAGGGTAACGGTAATGGGAAAGCCAGTTCCCCAAGCACCCTAGGTTCATGTTGTGAAATGTGATGCATCTTACCAGACTTGAGAAAACTTAAAGGAGCAAATGCTCATATTTTAGACTAGTCTGAGACATATATATGTGCCTTTTAATAGCAACTGCTTTCAAGTTGCTAACAGCAACCCCCAGATGACAAAACCTCAAGGCAACAGCACAGAAATGCACCAAGCTCCAAAGCAGCCTTAAAGGTACAGTCAGGAGTGCAGCAGAGCTGACTCCTTCCCTGTGGGCCTGTGGGAACCTGAGAGGAGGGTCCCAGCTGAACTATGCCCAGACTCTTCACTCACTGCCATCACCACACCATAATAACATGTATCCTGTTTGTAGCTGTTACATCCTCAGCAATTAGTCCGTAATAATACAGAACTGGCGTGCTTCCCTCTAGGCTGTGTCTAATCTTTCCAGTAGTTCAGTTGATTCCAGTCCATTCTATTTTATTTAGAACTTGGTTAATTACCTATCCTTGATTTTCCTTCACATTTGATTTTCATTCCAAATTTCAGCTCTATGCTTAATGTAAAAAAATCTCAGTCTCATTTTTTTAGTTAAAGGTATAATATCTATGAAACAAACAAACAAATAAACAAAAACCCCTTTCCTTATTTCCTTAAAATTTTTGGTATTTATTTTATCTCTTGCTTGTTGTAAAGTGAGCCTCCCTTCTTCCTGCATCCTAGTTCTGTAGCTACTGATCGCTTTCATATCTACCCTGCACTCTTGAACTCTAAACATGTGTACTGCACTGCCTCGTTCCTTGTGCTTAAATGTCCCCCATGCATTGCAAACACGAATCTCCAAAGTGAACTCCAAGTGAACTATTACTCTGTGGTATCTAGCTATTGCATGAAAGATATTTTTATAACAAATGAATCCAAGATGTAGTAGTGCAATACAATGAATATTTGTTATCTCATAGTTCTCTGGGTCAAGTATATGGCAAGAATATGTGGGAAGAGCTTTCTTCCAGTTTTTGGATGTTTGACATCAAGATGCTAGATGGAGCTCCAATAATCTTTTGAATGGCAGGGAGTAGGGGCAGGGGGAGAACTTGAGAAAACCTTATAGGACCAACATACATATTCACCCATGTGAAACTGTTGAGGAAACTAGATTTTTCACTAACTCTTGAGAAGAGATATAAGCTATAATGTATACTCAACACAGCAGCTGTCTTTTTTCTGAATGAGGACAGGATTTTTGGAGGGAAAGAGGAAGGAAGAGAAGGATAAAGAAGAAAACAAGAAGAAATACAGGAAGAGGATTGAAGGATAGAGGAAGACGAGAGGAGGGGGAAGGGGAAGAATGATGGAGGGAGATGAGCAAATAGATTGTGAGGTGATCCTGGAAGGACCATCTCATCACCCATTGATAGGGCTGGCTTTTGGGAAGGCATGATTCTCGGAGAGCAGAACTCTTTGTAAGTCATAAAAGCTGTCTACACATACCCAACCACTCTCCTCCCGAAGTCCTCATCTCTGCTTACAGAGGTCCAACCTTTCCAGCTGACCCCTACAGAACTTGGAGACTAACCTTGGATTTGCCATTTACCACTGTACTCCAATGCCCTTTGACCTTCTAATTACAATGATTATATTATTATAGCCCCTTGAAGTCATCATTTCCTTCCATTCTTGTATGTATGCGACTAAAATATCACCTACCTTTTGGATGCAAGTGAATATGCACTGGTGGCAAGGACATTAACATGTACACAGAGTTCTTCCTGGGTTTTAGTCATTGGTCTGCTTTTAGTTTATATTCCAGTATTTGAGACACAGTAGACATTCCATAAATGTTGTGAAGTAAATGAAGCAGTGACCTCCAGGTTCACTTTCGGGTTGTTTACATCCATTATTTTTCAATTCTTACTACCTTTAAAGTAAGTATAATGAGTTAATAAGTGAAGGACTGAGGCTTTCAACATTCAAAAATGTTGATTTATGAAACAAGAGTTCTATGTTATAAAGTGTTTTCAAGACTGTTATAAATATAGCACTCTATAAATGTGAGTTAGTGTCATGATTATGTTTTGCTTTTGTTTTGAACCCTTCATATTCCCAGCCATCTCCCAGTTCACTCATGCTTCATGTGGAGACAGGAGGAAACTCACTTCTGAGGAGAGGAGAGAGAAGGTAATAATATCCAATGGCTGCCAAGGGATCTTAGCAATGGATTCTACAGGCTGAATCAGTCTCACTCACTGGGGTGGCCTGTCCCTGCCTGGGATCTTGGGCTACTTTACAACCTGAGGGAGGTGATGACACAATTTAGTGTTGGTGTTCCACCTCATCAAAGACACAGCATTGTCATTATTCATTTTAGAGAACAGCCTGCAGTGCAGAAAAAAATCATGTCATACAGGAAGGGAGTCCCAGTATAGCATTCCATCTGGAGGAGAGGACAGGAGAAAAGAACCCTAGAAAGCATGCAACTATGACATCTGACTCTGTCCTCCAAAACTGAGCCTGTGCTGTCCTCAGGAATCCATGAGGAAGTTGTTGGGAGCAGGGAACCCTCTGAGTGTTCAGTCCATTTGGTTTGGAAAGTTCTTGCATATATCTTTTCTCATAACCCTGTAATTAATCATGAGGAAGACAGGGGCCTGTAATTTTATGCTTTTGTTTTATAGATGAGAACTCTGGGGTTAAGTCAGTCCTTGTCTGACATTTTGTGTGTTTTCTGAGATATTTACAATAAAACTCAAAAATTGCTGTTTCCGCCATTTTACCTGCTTGGAAATGGAGTCTTGCTTAACCAGGCTGACTGTATATGGCAGAAGTAAATGAGGACCCTGAGGCATTTATTCTTCAATGCTTAATTCTCTTTTCACAGAGCCTATGCCATCTATAGTTCTGATCCTGGTGGCTCAAGAGAAAGAAGAAAAACACAAGAGAGGCATGTAGGAAGCTTTAGAGAAAGGCAAGGCAGGTGAATGTGTCTGCAGAAATGTGAACCCTGTCACCACCAAAGCATTGTGAAGTTTGGATTTTAATCTCTCAGGAGGCAATGGGAGAGATTAAGCCTCCAAATCATGATTAAAAGGATTCAGTTGTATGATGCTCAGATACAGTGATTACATCACAGGGGGCTTAGAGTGCCCAGTGGAGACCCAAGAGACAATGGGTCATGGCAACAGTTCTGCCAAAGGGTACCTAAAATATAGTAAATAGAACATAACTCGGGCCTATTGAATACTCAGCCAGAGCGTGGTCAAGTGTGGCCATTGATACAGTTATCGACTTTTTTTCTAACAAATAACATTAATGTTAAGATTTGCCAATTCAATCGCCACAGCATTCCTTCCCTCTGCTGTTTACACACAGCCCAAGACAAAGTCTGTAAGAAGAGACTATTTTGTTTTCAGACATTTTAGATCCCAGGGAAGACAGAGTGAATTTGTTCAGAGTCCTTAGCCCTAGCCTATAATTGTGAAAATAACATAGCACTTCTAGATATAATTCCATGCCTCCAGCTAAGTAATTGTCTCCTACCAACTGAGAAGCATTCCAGAGGACAGTCTTATATTCTCCCAATATATTTACTGCAGAGAGGGCAGGAGACCCTAGCAGTTGTAGCTTGATCCAACTGTGTAGGAGTGCTGGAGCTGCCTGGATTATGTGAATGGACATTTGATTAACTCTGCTTCTCTGCTGGGGCCCTTGAAGTCTCTGCCCTGGCCTTAGCTGTCCAAGCTCCTGGGAGTGAGAGATGATGCTGCCTATCTCTGGATGATGAGCTTGTACTATGTGGATATAAAAATCCCCTAGACCATGCAGCAAATGTAGGAAGTGCCAAGGCCAGGGCCCATTTTTTCACCCTACATTCTAGACTAATTTAGACCAAACCTTGCCCTACACACCCTAGAAGGGGACTTTAGATTCAGCACTCTCTCACACATCTTCCCATGGGCCATTTTATTTAACATTCCCTCTGCTTTCTTGGACAGAGTTATCTGACCAATCATGACTTTCTTGACTTTGTGAGCCCAGTAGCATGCCATATGCTGGAACAGGACTTGATGTTAACATATTGAAAATCCCAACAAATAGAAAAGGTGCTTGGGCCCTGCACAGATAACTCTCATCAAAAGAGAAAAAAAAAAAAGTTTCCCTGTTTTTCACACCTAAACTCATTGTTCAGGAGAGGAAGGCTCTTTCCAAATGCAGTATGTAGAAAACTTGGAAGATGCATTTGCAGAAAAGAAAGGAATCGACACGGGGAGTGTTGGAACATGTAGAGTGTTTCCTGAGTGCTTTTAGGCACTTATGGGGTGCAAAATTCAGTGTGCTTATCCCTTCACAACACTTTGGGTGAACATCGTTAAGTGAGGTACGTGTTAACTCGTAGGTGGCCATGCATGTGGGCCTTTCTGTGTAGTTGCCACTCTCAGCCCTATTCCATACAGAGAAGAGGCTAAGGCATAGAACAATCAAACAATTTTCCTGATGACATGCAATAAATAGAAAACCAGGAGTCAACATGAGATAGCTTGGTGCAGTAATTAGGTTTCCATGTTGCCATAATAAAACACTGAACAAAGCAATGTGGGGAGAGATTCTTTTATTTCAGCTTATGTTTTATAGTCCATCATTGTAGAAAGTTAGGGCAGAAACCTGGAGGCAGGAGCTGAAGCAGAGACCACGGAGGAGGGCTGCTTACTGGATTGCTCCCTATGGCTTGTTCAGTTTGCTTTCTAATAGAACCCAGGACCACTTGCTCAGGGGTGGCACAGTTGTGGGTAGGGGGACTTCCTACTTCAATCATTAATCAAGAAAATGCCCCCAAGGATTTGCCCACAGACTGATATGATGAAATCACAGCTTGTGTCATGTTGACAAAAATTAACCAGTATGCCCAGCTTCAAAATGAAGATGGAAGACTAAATTATACTCATGCCTTGATTGAAAATTAAAATAGATAATCAAATGTTTGAGAATAATAAAGAGAAAAGGGCATTGAATAAAAATTAGTCAGTGCTATCCTTGATAATTAAAATAATACTTATGTCTGATGCCCTGAATAGTTTCAATAGCTCTATTGGTTTGTGTTGGTTTTAGTCTGAAACTTAAGCAACACCCAAAGGAAGATACTTCTCCATGGAATGACACTATCAGGGTATTAATATACCTGCTTCCTCTTGTGACAAAATATGTCCTCAAAAGAATCAAGGAGAAAAAGTTTACTTGAACTTACCATTTCAGAGACTTTAGCCCATGATGACTTCTTTCTATTGTTTCCAGACCTTGGTGAGGTAGAAGATTGTGATAAACCAAAACAGCTCAAGTTGTGGAGACAAAGAAAAAAGCAGGATGTGGTGAGGTGGAAAGAAATGGAGAGACAGAGAGAGACACACGCATGTCTGGCATATGCACATCAACCTTACCTTCTTAGTACATATCTTGATGGCATTTCTGTCTTCTCTTCCTGCCTGCCTCCCTAAGGTTTGGCTTAGTCAACTGTATAAGAGGACAACAAAGCCCGGGGAATCATTTGATTATATCCCAGGAACAATTTTGATAGCTTTCTTTGTGAAGCATCCTCTATTGCAACCTAAATATTAGAGCTTCTCCATGTCTAAACAAGGGTTTACTTCCCAAGTCACTAAAATATCACAAAACAGATGGCTTTAGAAAGGAAATCAGAAAAAAGAATCCCCAGAACTCGGATAATGTTCCTTGGCATGTAGTCCCAAGAAAATGAATGAGCAGAGCTGACGGTTGCTCTGTTGAAGAGCAGTGATGTCAATGCCACTGAGAAAGTGCTTAAGAAACCCAGGAAAGGAGATGAGAACAAGCAGACATTGGTGAAATGTATATTTTTCCCATTCACATTAGGCTAGATTTCTTGACAAAAATGGGCAACCCATATCCTGATGGTTTAAATAGTAGAGTTATAGTAAGTCACTAAAAGCGTGAAAAAATTTAAATGACTTAATATATGGCCACACCTTATTAATTTGTTAACACACATTGTTAATACTTAATAGCAGGCCTATTTTGGAGAATTGTATTCTGCTTTTTGATTCCTCCCTTCTATATTTAGTCAATTGGGTCAATCACTTAAGTCATAATTATCACTCTTGATAGTAATTCTTCACTTCTCTCATGTAATAAGTCATAAGTAAATAGATTCCCTAAAATCTAATAAAGTTATTGAATATGTCATGTTAATCTCAAAAGATAATCTTGACTTTACATCAGCCCCTAAAATTCTAATCTAATTATAATGATACCTCTAAAAATATTCAATGAATACCTTGTAAATCACTTGATTTTATCATATGGTCTTTGAAGTTTGAAATTATTATTTTACATGATATATTTATCTCCAAGTAACTAATGTAATGGCTCTCTATTCCTGAATCCACCAAATATTTGTGTCTCTGTCTTTATTAAAGGCAACCCTAGTATCTGTAATGTCCTTTCTGTCTTTTCAGCAGGTAAATATACTACTCAAAATGGTGTAATAAATAATTAAAACAAGCTGAAATTATTGTTTGGTTAAGTGGAAAAGGTGGATACTATTCACTTACACTATCTCGTTAATTATTTTGAAGTATATAAAAATGCTTAATAAGTATGAACCTCAGAGATTCTTAGGTGTTTGGGTTATTTTTCTTTTCTTTTCTTTTCTGTGATAAAATAGCCTGGCAAATGCAACTGAAGCAAGAAGAGGTCACAGTTTGAGGATAAAGTCTGACATGTTTAGGAAGTCCTGGTTCCAAGAGCTTGAGGCAGCTGTCACATTGCTCTGCAGTCTGCCGAACACAGAATTATGAATGTATGTGCTCAGTTCACTTTCAACCTTTTATAGAATCTAGGACACTAGCCCATTGAACAGCACCGCCCACATTCAGGGTGTATCTTCCTATCTTAACTAAGCTAACATGGATCATCTTTCACGGACACACCCAAAAGCTTATCTGCTAGGTGCTTCTAGATTCCAGCAGGTTGACAATCAATGTTGACCATCACAGTAGAATATCAGTTTCTGACTAGATTGCTGTGAACTACAACCAGCACGCTTATTTGAGGAATACTTGTTGATTATATGGTTTCCAGAATTATGTCATAGAAATGAGACCAATACTCATGAGATGACTTTAAAATGATATAACTAATTGGGCCGTGGGTTGACAATCAGTGTTGACCACCACAGTAGCTTATCAGTTTCTGACTGGATTGCTGTGAACTACTATCAGCATGCTTATTTGAGGAATAATTGTTGATTATATGGTTTTCAGAATTATATCATAGAAATGAGTCTAATACTCATGAGATTACTTTGATAATCAAAGTGATGCAACTAATTAAGTTATAGAAGCATGTTGATTGAAAGAAACTGTCTTTGCTTTTATGGAACTTTTCAGAATGTATAAAACCTATTCTAATAGCCCTGCGGCTGTGGAAGTTGTATTCATGTATTAAGTGGTTTAAAAACTTGCTCTCATGACTACTTACTACTCTGGCAATAAACAATTTAGAATTAGAAATATAAGAAGTTAATGAATTTTTTCAATCATTTTAGTTCTTCCACAGGCTAAATTTTCATTAAGGAAATGAAGAGCTATTCAGATGTTTACCATAGTTGTTGATTCTCCTTAAAGATGTGGCTTTGTTTGCAATTATCTTTTAAAAGTTTTAATAATTTTGAGGGGTTATATCTGTTGTGGAGTATTCACCAGAGAAGACTGCTCAGACATGGGTTTCAGTCAATAGAAAGTCTTTATTAGTTGGCTAGCAGCTACACTGGGTAGTTGGGATCCCAGTGTAGCACTGAACCTTTTTCTGGATGAGCTTTTAATCTCAAAATCTATATCCTGGGTTGACATACTTTAGTTAATAAGAACAGTTAGCTAGAAGCAGAATTACAGAAGCCAAAAACTAAGGTTAGTACATTTAAAGACTTTCCTAGAACTATGGGCTTTGATGATTCTTTATTATAGTTTGGGTAGGTGGTTCTGCCTACATGCTGAGTTGTATGGTCTTAATGGTACTTCCATCATGGAATTAGTTGTGTTAAGCCTGGGACATCTTACACCTCCATGGTTTTGGATGTCAAAGGACAATTTATGGTAGTCAGTTATCTCCTTCTACCATATGAGTCATAGGGATAAAACACGGGTCATCAAGTTTAGAAGCAAGTGCCCTCACCTGCTGTGGGGGTTTGAACAGGAATGGTCCCTACAGACTCATATATTGCCATGCTTGGTCATTAGGGATTGGCATTCTTTGACAGGGATTAGGTAGTATGACCTTGTTGGAGTAGGTGTATCCTTTGGGGAACTGTGTCACTGGGGGTGGGCTTTGAGGTTTCAAATACTCAAGCCAGACCCAGTATCTTTCTCTTCCTGCTGCTTTCTAATCCAGATGTACAACTCTCAGCTACTTCTCCAGCATCATGTCTACCTGCATGATGCTATGCTTCCTGCCATGATGATAATAGACTAAACTTTTGAATGATAAGCAACCCCCAATTAAATGCTTTTCTTTATAAGTGTGGTTGTTGTCATGGTGTCTCTTCACAGCAATAAGACATTGATGAAGACACCTGCTAAGCCATCTTCCTTGTCCAGGTACAGCTAGGGTCCTCCTCTCTCCATCTCTTCAACCTATCCACAATCATGTGCCAGCCACCACAACCAGCCTTTTGTATGAATCTGAATTTCAGTCAAGTTATAATCAGCATGTTTTATCATTTTTGTCTTTGTTACTTGGCTAATCACTGCTTGGAATTGAGGTTATGTGGTAGCATCCAAGAATGGAAAATATATATTGAACAACTTTGCAGAAAATAAACACAAAATCATTAGAAGAAATTAATATGGACTCTCAAATAATCAGTAAAAGTTTCTCAATAACTAGCAAGGCAGCTTCACTGACAATTTTTAGTCTTTTATGCATAGTTAGCTTACCTTTTATCTTAGCTTTCCACATCTTTGCTCCATTTAACATATGCTATTAATTCAGATTCAGCATGAGCTAATTATTAGAGATAGAATTCTTCTAGTTGGCTAATAAAAGATGTAATTCTATTTTATTTTTCATAATTTCCTGAGTTAAAGGAATTTTAAAAGGTGTGTTATGTACCCCAAGTGATAGTATTACTATTTGCTACTGGCTGTTAAAGAACAAATTCATATTTGATGACGGTTTTAAGTACCACATCTTCTATGGCTGGAATCATTGCCCTTAGAAAAATGTTTTGCCAATTATTATTCATTTTTATGGAAAATCTTTCTCTATACTGATTATTTGTTAGAAATTAGATGGTCTGTTGTGAATAAAGAAGGATAATACATTAGAAGTCCTGAAATTATTAACAGTAAGGACCAGATAGTCTTGGTCTTGAGTTGGCACTGAAGATGGCAATTCCCTCATAAGAAAAGAAGAACTCAGATAGTTATAGGAGACACAGTTCACTGTAGCTTGTTATGCTTCAAGATTGGTGGTTGATAACCTGTGACTTGCTATCTGATTTTATAAGTACAATTTTATCTACACAACCTTGCTTGGCTTGCATATGCACATATTATACATGCTGTCTTTGCATTTCAATGCAAGATTTGAGTAGTTTAGCTGAGATCTTGTGTATTGAAAAGCCTAAATACATACTATTTAATCCTTTAGAACAATATTTTGCTAGTTCCTATAATATAATAGTCCCAAGTGTTATTAATTTATATATCTATCTACTGACTGTAGTTAACTTCTTCCAGATATATTAGAATCATAGTCAACTTCCACAGACTGATGCCAGTGTTCCTACTGTACCATAATTTAAGGTCTCCAGTTCCTCAAACGCATACTTTGGGTCCTGGATTTCAGATCAGCACCTGCTATCTAGGAAGCAAGTGACCAGTGGTTGAGAGGCTGCTGTACTGCAGACATTGATTTCAACATTTAAACATTACAGAGCAATACAGCCACAAACGTAAGGAATAAAAGTATTAAAAAGTTAGCACAAATACAAAATCAGAAGGTTGTAGGTTATCTACTGTAAGGAACCAGGAGGTTGAAAGCGATTGAAAAAGAAAAGCAGACCATCCCCAGCAAATGAATCTTTGTGAGGAAAAGCTTTGAGGCAAGACAGCAGATCTGATGTATTATCTTTGGTATGTTTAAGGTACTTAGTGGATACTCACTAGGAAATAGGGGCAAGGAAACATTATTTTCTTCTTGTTGGAATTAGGTGGAAGTGTGCTAGTGTTGGTACAGAAATGTTGAGTGTTATATAATAAGAATCTTGCAAGGTCATTACTAAATCTCTAGTAGATTGAAATTGGCCATTGTGAAAGTATTTATGCTACCAAAATTTTAAAAGGTTATACATTAGTGCATGCATATTCTCTTGCAAGCACTCAGAAAAGCTCTCTCTCCTAGAAAATAAGTTCGTTGTTGTTGTTGTTGCTGTTGTTGTTTTAACAGCAAACATCAAGTGATTATGATCACATGAACAGTCAAACTGTTTCCTTTCATTTAGGTAAGAACTATGGCTCATGACGGTCATGCTTGGCCAAAGCAACTCTCCTGAGTCTGAAAGTTTGCAAGCATGTAAATCTATGACAGCTCTGTAAGAGGAAAATTGATTTGTGAATCCCCAGGATCATGAGCAAATTAATGTACATTCTTGGAGGTGAGGGGAATCCTGCTTGATTGTACTTGAGAGTTCTACAGCCCTCGGTGGACACAGGAACCTACGGGAGCAGAAAATGGAAGTAGCTTATAGCAAGTAGAACAGTCAGAGAGATGGAGAGGAGGGAAGACAAGAGATCAGCAATTAGAATCACAAGAAGATGGCTTAAAGTCCCGAAGGGGTCAAGAATATGGGCTTAAACTTGTGGATGAATTTTCATTTTAAATGTATTTGAAAAGGAAAAGATAATTCAGTCTATCAAGGAGAGATCATATATCAGTTAGTTATGGAAGAGGTCTAAATATTATTCACACAGCTTAAATCCCAGACCCTTTAGGTTTTAATAACGTGAGAAGATATGATCAGGAAATATAGGGAAGCACAGGAAATAAGCACCTGCCATTTCCCATCTGTGTGCATTATAAATTAATTAATGGATTTTAAACTGGGACTCAGTACGATATGCTATCCACATATTTCTTCTTATATGAAAATGCATAATTATATAATCTAGAGTTACTATAGAGTTACCATAGTTAAAAGAAGCAAATGGCACTTCCCATATTTTCCTAATGATATTATGTATATATTACAAAATGGGAAAAGAACTTGTAATATTTATTAAAAACACTAATTTCATGAAAATGTCTATGAAAGGAGACAGAGAACTTGAAAAAGGAATTCTTAGCATCAAGAAATTTTAAGGCCAGGCAATGGTGGCACATGCCTTTTATCTCAGCACTTGGGAGGCAGAGGCAAGTGGATTTCTGAGTTCGAGGCCAGCTTGGACTACAGAGTGTGTTTCAGGACAGCCAGGACTATATAGAAAAACCAAAAAAAAAAAGTGTTTTGTTTTGTTTTTAAGAAATTTTAAATAAAAATTTAAATACATTTTAAAGAGGTTTAAATTTTCAAATAACAGCAGTTAAAATCCTGTGTTGGTGATAAGGTCATACTTGGAAAAAATATCAGTTGAATGGATGAGCCACAGAATACCGGATGGATATTCAGCAAACCATTCCAAGCTCCTATGTGTACAGGAGAATGATGTTAATACCTGTTACCTCCCAGGAGTTGGGGGACTCAGTCTCTGAAAATTGCTCTGGGTTCCCTGGAACGAAAGTACTGTGCAAACAGCAGCTCTTAGGTTTATAGGTTCATTAGAAGTAGGCAGGGCTAAGGACTGGATTGTTTGTCTAAAAAGCTGCTCCCTTGGAGAGGATGTTGTGCTTGGGTTGTGTCTCTAGAGATCAGCACAGTTGAGTACAAATGCAGTAGAGAAAAGCAGAGCCAGTGATAACGGGCTTGCAGCTGATTCTCAGAGCTTCCTGCCCCAGGTGATGAAGGAGGCAGAGCCATCCAGGAGAGCCATGGGTCCTGTCCCATTGATAAATGCTTGCAGGAAGAAAAGATGCTTGGTTTTTCCAGGTGAAATAATCGAGTCCCCAGCAAGAGGATCATTCTTTATGGCCTGGAACACTTAATGACAGTTCTCTCTGGGGAGTCCTGAAGAGGGATGAGTCTCAAAGACAGGCATTCCAGGGCCTTCGCCCTTTGCCATCACCAGTACATGATGGAGTCAGCAAAGCTGAAACCCTGCCTGGGCAAGGTGAGGACAACCTACCCCAGGTTCCATGAGGCTAGCTCTCTGCTTTCAAAGACGTTCTGAAAATATTGGTCCCTGGGGAGGAAGTCTGCTTTGTAGTACATGGTAGTCAACGGACTAGACAGACAGCCCCTTCTCTTCCCCAGCTCCCCACTTTCTAACACGCCCCCACAATCCAACTGAGAACCTGTTTTAGTCCTTTTGAGCTTCTATAATAAAATGCTCTAAGTGGGGAGCTAATAAAAACCAGAAATTTACTTCTCACAGATTTGGAGAGTAGGAAGAGCAGATCCAGGTTTGCTGAGGGCCGGATTTCTGGTTTGTAAATGTCACCTTCACACCGTGTCTTCCTGGGAAGGGGCGGGGCTGTTCTCTGGGCTTTGTTCATAAACACATCAATCTTAATCCCGGATGCATCACCTCATGATGTATTAACTTCCTAACATAACCCTCCCCTTGGGGGTTAAGACTTCTGTATAGGAAATGTGGGGAGCACAGACATTCAGATCATGTCAGAGTCTGATTTTAAATGTGTTCTGACTCTTCCTTCATCTGTTTCTTTCTCTTCCATGGATGCTACTTATTCTTGGACCATTACTTGACACAAAACAATGAGAAATTTGTAGATCCGAAGTCAACCTCTCTGGTTCCATGGGGCACTGAGTATTTTAGCTTTGATTATTCCAGCTCTCTCTCTCTCTCTCTCTCTCTCTCTCTCTCTCTCTCTCTCTCTC